>RXPK01000762.1:0-156821 GCA_004143645.1 Protaetia brevitarsis
ATACTTTTGAATTTGATACATCAAATTCAAAATTAATATTTTAGCACTAACTGAGATTGACGAACAATATGCTTTCTTACCATGTTTGTTATGTATTATAATCCAATAATATTTTAAATAATTGTTAATAAACTGTCCTTTTGTAAAGAGACCCAGTGTTGGCCATATCTCAAGAACATAGATCAACGACGTCAGCAACACAGGCGATAGCTAAAATATATTTCCTGAAATACAATAAACGGAAGTTCATAAAATAAATCATTTCTTTGCGAACTTAATTGCTTTATTTAGAATTTATAAATAATTAAACCTGGTTTGGTATTTTTTTATAGAAGAAGAAACTTTGTAGTAATACAATATTTAAGAATATAAAACAACAATAGAATTAATACATCAATAATAGTGTAGTCAAAAATCGTGTAAAATCACATTATCCAAAACTGAGGAGGCTGACTGACACATTGTCTATTGCTAAACTAATACTCGCGAGCATAAATCGAAGTAAGTAACTATTATCCAAGGCAGCACTAACAAGTAACATAATATTAAATAATAAAATCCATCACCATCCCATGTTTTCTTAAAAAAGAATTATCTCTACATAACATCGAACAGTTAATACATATATATTTCTGAATGAAGCCGTCTATTCAAGAGTTCTTTTTGTTGTTAAGTATTTTTCTTTCATTGTATTTCTAAAGGAAACGCCGCCACCGAAACTCCGATTTGTTTATTCTATACATAAACCTTTTTCTCTCTATATATTTATTTTTCTGTTTAAATTTCTAGTCGCTACCTTTGATCGCAGTAATATACATAATTAAGTGATTTATGGCTTGATAAGTAAATTACGTCCTCCGAAATTGCATTTACAATCAAGAATATTTTAAATTCTGAATGCTGTCACACACCGATTTTTCCTGTGAGAAGTGTACGTTCGAATCCTGCGTGAGGAGAAAAAAATTTCTTGGGAAAAATTACTCCCAATTATTACAGTTAAAAACAGAAATACATTAATTTGTTATTATTGTATTGTCTCTTATTTCCCTTTTTTCGTTATAAATACAGAAATAAACAAAAAATACATTCTTACTAGAAGCAACGAATAAGGAATTCCCAGTTATCATTATTAGCAATATTTACTAATATTCTGTAATTATTGAGTATTAATAATCGTCATTCCGTGAACTCCGTGAACTATAATTACAAGAGGAATATTATACTACTTGTTACAAAATTGGAAAGTACATAAGCGATTGCTATGTGAATTATTTGTCTCTATATTTAATTTTTTGTGTGCGTAAGTACACATACATTTGCTTTAACTAATAGTGAAGGCCGTCTCAAGGTTTTAGAATCATTTTAATCGTATTGCATGTATTTTAGTATTATATAAACCCAATATGTAACGTTTTCCTAAAATATCTTCGTTTATGACACATCTATCAGTACTCCCTTTCTATTAACACGCCAGCGAACTGAGCTCCATTACTTTAATGTAAGTAAAAAGTATTCATACATTACACAAGGTTCATTATTCTTTCTAATAAGTCAGACTTCTAATGGAGATATAATTAAACTCGAATGAAAAAATTCTACCTATAAATCTTGCCAGGGCGATGTGATTTTGCAATACGCTCGGCTGCTGTTGATGACAACGATCCTTGCCAGTAACGAGACTGTCGGTTAGCAAAAGCGAGTTCATGGATGGATGAATGTCTGCGCATCAGTATGTGACCTGAATTGAATAGAGAAGGAACTTCCATTTACAGGTTTTAACGAAACTACGTGCGCTTTGCTTGTGCACGTTGGAAGCACAACAATGCTTCTTGTTGGATTGTCGATATTGGCGTATTAATGTCGTTTCAATACGAATAATAAAGTTTACAACTTTACACTTTCACATCAACGTCCAATACTAGGGCAAGCTGAAAAAAGAATCGCGTAAATTTACAAACACTTTACATGACCAGAAGCATGCCTAGATTGGGGAATTGAACCATGTACATATTCAGGAATGTATTTGTGACGCTTGGAATGCATGTACACTTCTCACAGGAAAAATCTGGACACCAGCAATCGTGAATTTTAAAATTTCTTGGGTGTAAATGCAGCTTTCAGAACATATATGCACTTATCAAAGCCATAAATCACTTTTTTGTGTGTATTATTGCGATCAAAGGTAAAGACTAAAAATTTAAACAGAAATATAAATATATACAGAGAAAAAGGTTTATACATTAAATAAACACAGTGGAATTTCGATGGCGGTGTTTCCTTAGAAATACCGAATACGGAAATATTAATGCAAAAAAATACATGACAACTAAAAGGCCTCTTGAGTAGACGGCACCATTTACAAATACACATTTACGTATTTAACTTGTTTGATGTTATGTAGAGATAATTCTTTTTTTAAGAAAACATATGGCGATGGGATTTTAAAATTATACTACCTATTACTATGATATTAGTTACTTAGTTTGATTTATGCCCACAAGTAATACACTAGCAATAGACAATATGTCAATCAGCCTCCTGAGTTTTTGAACAATGTGATTTTCAATAACTAACAGCTTCTTGCGGGTTTCGCCGTGTGTCAAAACTTTCGCTGCTGAACAGTTCAGTTATCCTGAAGAAGCTGTCAGTATGAACAGCGAAACGAAATTCCGATTTGTTTATTCTATACATAAACCTTTTTCTCTGTATATATTTATTTTTCTGTTTAATTTTCTAGTCGTTACCTTTGATCGCAGTAATATACATAATTAAGTGATTTATGACAATGATAAGTGAATACGTCCACCGAAAGTTGCATTTACAATTAGAAAATTTTAAAATTCTGAATTGCTGGTGTCCCGATTTTTCCTGTGAGAAGTGTACGAAAATAGTCAATTCTTTACTGTTTATCCTGGTTTAGGCAATAGGTTAGTAAGAAGATAAGAATTTTATAAAAGAATGGAACCGAAGTCCTTACGTTCCAAATTTATATTAACAAATAAAAGTTTAATGAAAATACATTTATTACAGTGAAGTCCTTCTTCAAAAACTAGAAAAAATAGTCAAGTTTAGAAGATAGCATTGCCTTAATAAATCGAAAGTGTATCCATCTTCATCTTGATTATTTATTCATTCCACCAAAAAAATATGTTTAGCTAAAATAACAATATCAGGAAACTCCGTTAACACTTGTATGATGCGTAACTTTTAAAGTTTTATGGTTTCTGGCATTATAAGATCAGAAGTAATAAAATGAACATGTAATAATGAAGCAGTGGGTAAGTTTGACCGCTCGTCCTTGACATTTCTATACTAAAGTTTGTCAAGGCATTGTGTTACTAAAAAAACACACATATGAAAGCTATACCTAAGCAATACGATAAACGCGGTATAAACCTTTAATTTTGATTATATTGAATAACGTTTATGATGCACAAATAGGTATTTCATATTGATTATATTAACCCTAAAAGTATGTCGTTTAATACTGCATTTTATCGTTTATTATTACCAATTATTACGTTCTTTCAACTACTATACACTGCTTGTTGTCTGAAACTGGGCCAGTTTAACCTATGTGATATACAATGGTCCAGCTCATATTGTTTAACGATTTAATGTATCTAAATACTGTTCTAATCTATATTTTCTTCAAATAAAAATCGTTTTAATTATATTTTGCGGTGTTTTGGTATTTTTATCAAAGAAATCAAAAAAGCTAGTAAGTTGCTCATTACAAAATGACAACAATAATACACAATCATGAGTATGAATACAAATTAATGTTTCCAACTAAAAACTGTAATAGAATATAAATTAAAATTAATGTAGTATTCAATGCGACGTCTATTTTTCGGTGTTTCTTGTCTCTCTCCCTGAAAAAGCGCCTGGCATTCACCAAACACATTATTTTCGATTGCCCTCGTTTCACGCACAATTCTTATTTGGAGATCTTCTAAATTGTGCGGCCACTATCTATAAACTTTATTTTTAATGTATGTAACCTCATAGAAAAAAGTTCCAACAGTTAAGTTTGGGAGCTCTGACCGGCCACTCTCTTGCCTCTTCGTCTAATCCGCCGATTCGGGAAAATTATTCAGACAATTTCTGACTTCTAAACTAAATTGTGGAGGAGTCCCGTCTTGTTGAAACCACAAGTTATTACTATTTAATTAAATGGCTTGTAATGTCTCAACTACGTTTTGGATCAATAAATTTAAATATTTCTCCATTATTTGCGTGTCATCTATAAAAAAAATGATCCAATAACTGATAATTTCTGCTACAACATTTACTGTTTGTGGTCATTGAGTGTGAGCTTCTATATTAGCTATTTAGGGTTTACCTAAGCCCAATATCCATTTAACATAAAGGTAGCCTCGTCAGAAAACAAAAGTTATTTCCGAAATCCGGATTTTGTTGAAACGCATCTCTCATGATTTCACCCAATTGCAATCCTCTATCGAAATCATCTGCCGAGAGTACTTAAACTAATTGAACTTTGTATTATGGATGAAACTTCTCTCTTTTAGCATTCTAGATTCCATCTTTAGCAAATTAAAGCTCCACAAATCTTCCATTTTTAACACACAAAAAAATATCAACCGCGAAGCTAATTGCTAAAAATAACAACTGATAAACAATCGAAAATCGCCAATTGACAGGCACAGCTAACAGCAATTTCGTCATAAGTGACTGCTGCATTAAAATTCGATTTTTCTCGGAAATATCATTATGTGATCCCTTACAAAATGAAAGTATTTGGACGGAGAAAAGTTTATTGATTTAGAAAATAATATAAAAAGCATGCATTACTATTTAAACAACGAAAGTTGGTTATATGATCTATACCATTTTAATTTTGTGCCAAACTGACACAAAACAATACATCTTTTGAATTTCACGTTAGTTGTAAAAGGATGATATAGAAACAGTGAAGGGGCATCCATAACACGTCAGTTAAGTTGGCAAGATACAACTTCATTGACATTGCAACAAGGTGACTAATTGAATTAAAATGCTAGGTAGAAAACAATGCGTCTGAGCGCATCTTGACAAAACTTAACTTGAAGACCCCTTTAAAGTTTTTTTTTTTTTGTGGAGGGTCACATACAATAAACGCATTAAAAGCAAAAACTTACTTAATAGAACACTGAACGATAAACTAATAAATTAAAATGAAAGTAGAAACAACCATAATGAACTAATATTGATAGATGAAGTCAACATTTAAAATAATGATGTTAAATAATAGTATTGTTCATATTTCAATCCTAAGATTATTGTTAAAACCTTACAGTCATGTTTCGGCTTGAATAACATCTTTAGGTGTAAACGTACGATCATAAATTATAAATTTGAATAATATACTCAAGTTTGGAATATGAACATTATTATTACTGCGTCATACTTGAACCGATGAAAGTTGGATATTTATTATATTTAAAATAATGATTAATACACGTTGAATATGTATGGTATATGTGCGCATGTAACTAAAAACGTTTCAAAATACACAGTGGCAATGAAAAAATAATATGCAACAATATGAAATATTATCAAAATAGAACAAAGGCATAAAATAGAACAGATTAATTGATGATAGAAGAATAAGATCAAGTCTTTTCTAGTTTTGGAATAATATATTATAAAAAACATCAATATTCTTGACACCCATTTTAAAACTATAAGCTTTATTATTTTTGATTTAAACAATTTGGATAAAATGCGGTTTTTATAAACAGACTCTACGTCAACGATGTCAATATCAGAACAATTAAACTTGCGACCTGTGCCCAAGGAATGAGCAAACAATCCCACACAGGTTCTCTGATTTTGAGATTTGTAACTTTTTGTGATGTTTGACCTATATAGCACTCATCACAGCTAATACAATTGATTTTGATAGAACAAATTTATTAAAAAAAATAAGTTCTTCAACTTTATCTCTTAGAGTATTACAAATATTTAACCAGTGTATACTATTATTCATTATATTATATGGTAGAAATTGTTATTAATATAAATAATAATAAGAATTCTGTTCGAAAATAATGAATTTCACCCCAGCAGCACAGACAAACAGAAAAGAGATGCACAAAGAAGGTAGTGTGAGCGAGAAGTAAGGGTCGATTTTCACAAATAAAAAGTAAAAGTAAAGGTTATGATATATTTCAAGCCTAAAGAATGTCAAACAATTATTATAACATCTGTAAATGCACAGTACATTTAGTATGCCTATCTACGCATTATTATTTTTTCCAAAAAACGATAGTCATGAGTCAATTAGATTTGAATTAAATAATTTAATGACGCGCTACTGTTATCTCCAGCAATTCCCTGTAGGTATAAACTTTAATGTTCTATTATGTACTTTTAAAGAAATTCAAATTTCCAATGTTGTCATTACCCATGGTATTTTTATACTACAACATTCGTATTTCTTACGAAACAATTAGAAAGTCATTTACGACGTTTCCTAAATTACGAAAGAAATGATAAGAAGTACTGTTATTTTTAGATTGTGGTTGATCACCATTGTCAGTGAGAACAGATTTTATCCGGGCAACTAGATTAGTATAGCGGTGCCTTGTTAAGTAACTGTAATTTTGATAACCTGCAGGATTTATTGCGACAAAAATTTACTTACTAACTTGCTAACATAACTATATAACATATCGTCAATGCGATATTATGTGACCTTGCAAATGTTACCTATCTTCAAAATATCTATTCACTATTTCTGTTGATTATTTTACGAAGTACAATAGTTTGAGCTAATTTTATTTTCTATTTAGGTAAGTGCTTGAAACAAAAAGCACTATTTTTTGTACATTAATGCTATTTGTGACCAAATTTCTGTAATTCTTTTCTATTTATCCTGGTTTAGAGATCAAATTTAGTAAGAAAATAAGAATTTATAAGCAAATCGAACCGAAGTCTTTAGTTTCAAATATAATTTATTATAACAAATCATTCACAGCTCAAGTTCATAATATAGTCTTGTCTTAATAACTTAAAGATGTGTACATGCTTATTTACTACTTCGACAACAAATATGTTTAGCTAATACAACAATATTAGCAAACTCCATTAACACTTGTATAATACGTAACTTTTAAAGTTTTATGATTTCTGATACTATAAGGTCAGGAGTAGTAAATTTCGTTAACATAATAAACCAAGTGAGTAATTTGACCACTTGTCCTTCACATTTCTATGCTAAAATTTGTCAAGGAATTGTTGCTAAAACTAGAAAATATGAAAGCAACACGATAAACGAGAAGTAAACTTTTAATTTTGATTGTGTTGAATAAAGTTTATAATGCACCAAAAATTATTTAATGTTGATCATACTAAATTTAAAAATATATCGCTCTTATTATGTGGGTATTTTACCGTTTATTATTCTATGCATAAACCAATTTCGACATTCTTTAAACTGCTATACACTGCTTGTTTGCTTTCAGGTCAAGAGTAATAGCAAGAGTAGCCTTTAAGATGTTCCCTACGATTGAGGACGAAACTTCACATGTAAGTTTATTCAACTATTTTGAAATGCAAACGGTTATTCATGATATGTATAAAGCTCTGAAATTCGATCTTTTATGGTATGTATGGTGTACTAATTAATAAATCACTTCAAGAGGATACCTACCCAGATTACTTAAGGAAAACAATAGTAATACCCATATATAAAAAGAACGATGAGAGTAATCCAGAAAATTATAGGCCCAGCTCTTTGCCATCCACAATAAATAAGATACTAGAAAAAACAATTCACCAACAAATAATGAAACACGTAAAAGAAAATGACATAATAAATTACAGTCAATACGTATTTCAACCAAAATCAAGTACAATATCTGCGGCGTATGACCAAACAAGTACTATCCAAAAAGGACTAGATCATAAAAGAAAAACCAGCAATAGCAGTGTATATTGATATGAAGAAGACTTTTGATACTGTATCAAAAAAAAAATATTAGAGAAAAAACAGCATTATGCAACATCATTAAAACAAAGCAATTGAACATAATAAAGTCTTATATTTCCAATAGGCAACAAATGACAAAAGCAAACAACTTCGTGAGTGAATCGATGTCTGTCAAATTTGGATTACCACAAGAAGCCAGTCCTCTATACACTATACGTAAGCGATCTTTTTGAACAACCTTTCCACGGAAAACTGTACGCATATGCAAATGACACCTGTGTACTTTATTCTGGACACAATACAAAAAATACGGAAACAAAAATTTGTTGAAGAACGGTGTTTCAATAACTTACTTACCATCAATGAAACAAAAACTGTGCAGTATATGATATATAGTAATAAGAAGGCAAGCAGGAAATAAATAGAGAAATATCAATATTCAAAAACTAAAGGAAGTGACTGAAACAACATACTTAGGATTACAACTACGAAACACTATGAAATGGGATAAACATATACGGAAATTGATTGAACCAAATACGAAAACTATTGCAGTATTGAATAAAATTAAGCACATAATACCGTTCGCTTATAAACAAAAAACCAATATATCATGCCCTATTTGCCGCCCAAAGTTGTCTAATAAGCATTTGGGAAAATACGTCAAAAAAATCTATCGAAGATACAAAGACAGCAAAACAAAATTGACCGTCCAGTGGTTAGAACATACGAGAAATAATAAACTTAAATAATATATTATTTATACACAAAATAAGAAACAAAGAGAATAAAATGAATTTAAAATTACAAACCAAAAGAGAACTACACAATTACAAAACTCGTAGAATATCACACTTGAGAAGAAGAAAAATATAGCTACTATAATTATAGTCAGACTCTAACAACAACAGCAATAGACATGTACAATAAAATACCAAAACACATAAGAAAATATCCATATAACAAATTCAAGACGAAAGTAAAACAATTGCTGAAAAAGAATGTTGCTCCCATAAACTCGATCGGAATAGCAAAAATGCTAGAGGCCCTCAACATCGTTAGCCCGAGATAGTAGTTCCCGTGGCGAGGATGAGGGACAGTGATCAGCAGCGTGGGAACCTGCATTTGTTATACCATGTGTAATATGTAATATGTATCTAATTCTTGTTGTAACGCTGTTGAATGTAAAAAATATATTAAACGATGCACGACATTGTTTTTGCGGCTTATGGTCTTATTTGAAACTAGAGAAATAAAATGAGATACGTGATATATGATCTAAGCATTTAAAAGAATAATTTATTAACGTATTAATATGTAATTAATTAGTTTGATTTCGTGATGTTTAGACTACAATAGAAATTGCAAGCATACGTATCTTCAAAACTTATTTTAGTTTGTTTCTGGTAACCATTTAGAATTTTTAATATCCTGTTGTACTAATTTCCAGAGTGTTTCATTAATAATTAATATATATAATTTTAAAAAAGCATTCTTGGGAAGCGGTATAATATGTTAATTATTTCAGTTATTATACAAGAACATTTTCATGTTAAAACATCTTTCAGCTTTCACATCGAAACTGTTTTGTGTAAAAATTAAATAATTAATATATTAGGTATGCTGCTTCGCAAACATGTTTTTTCTTTTAATTTATATAGTATTAATTAATACTGCAATCTTATTATATTAATAATTAATATACCTAACAGTATTGCCTATGGAAAGGCAGATTTAATGCGGATCTGCTATGAACTATTTTCAGGGTCTGTAGTTTTTAGTTACAAAATATTTTAAATCGTGACTTGATAATTATTTTAATATTCCGAATAAAAATAAATAAAAAGGTTTACATTATTGCACTGTCAACTTGGATATGAATCATTTATACACCAAATATAAAAAAAATTAACATATCGTTTTATACTAGAACTAGGCCCACAAACAGTCTGCAAATGAATCCGGTATAGTGCGAAAATATAATTCTAACGAAAGATGTTCTAGAAATGCAAATGCAAAGCAATAACTATAAATTAAACTCTTTTGGCTTTTATTGCAATGATTTTATCAAAAGTCTAAATCACTTCTGAAATATATACTAACAAGTATTTTAAGGTTTGTCAACATAATAGGTTCTAACAGAACAGCTTGCAAGTTCCTTCGCATAGACTATAACTAGATAGGTTAGTGAAATCGACCCTTGCTTCGATTGAGGTTAATTTCTTTTTCTCTAATGTGGCTTTGTATATAATATTAAAATTCAAAGAGATTTAACTTTGTAGTGCAGAAGAAAAACAGATTTTTTTGTTAACCTACGTGACACATTCTTTTGGGTTCGTAGTGAGTCGTAATAGTTGTTGATGGCGATTATTTGTAGAGTTTTGACGATCCCAGGCGTCCTTCAATTAACTCAAAAATATAAAGAATACATATATGTAAGAGACCAACCCTGCTAGGAAGAAAAATCTTTTTGAGTAATTATATCTTTTCAAGACCTTATTTCGTAAAAGTTTACGTCTTCATTAGGAAGCGAGAATTTGAATATTCTTATTATATTTAGAGTTAATTAGAGTTAAACTATTTTACATTAATTCTGTTACAATGTTATTGTATGTTGACAATACACGCAAGACGGAAATAGATACTAACAATATATAAGTACCTAAAATGTACAGTAATTTTAATTTAATCAAATTACTACTTAATTGATGTAATGTATTAAATATTGAAAAATACTGCAGGATGTACCAGCCTAATTTGGTTATTTAAGTTTTTTTATGGGAGAATGTGGTGGTACAGTAAATTAATCTCCAAACTTAAGAAAAAAGTTGAGTAAATGCGTTTTAATGTTAAACTTACACTTAAATTGTTGTTTTAGTCTTACAAATATGCGGTTTAATTTTTTTTTTATTTGACCGTGAAATGGTTAAATTATTGCCTAACGTTTAACATTACAATAAAATCTTGAAATAACGTTTCTTTTTTTTTTGTTTTGGTTACAACTATACTATAATCATCTTGGTTTTTTGGTTATTGATTAATTATGTTGAGTTTTGTTAATAATTAAAGCAGGTATATTTTCTTGTATTTAGAATCTTTTTTTTTGAAAACCTTACTTATAGTTGCCAATATAAATATTTAAATTTGTAAACCTGAGAAGATGAGAAACATACATTATTTGTAAGGTCAAATTGTTTTTTCTTTTTGCACTGGTGCAGTTTTGGACCAGTATATCAACCCTTAATATTTTTGTGTAATAAACAACACAAATTTATTTTTATTCAAACTGCTTAACTGCCAAAAACAGCTTTGTACTTTACATACGTTTATTTTTTCAATAAAAATCCATAGCAATTATATAACGGTCCTTACAATATAAATATTGAATTAACCGCGTTATGCATTATGTAACTCCCATTAATGTTTGTTGGCTATCCTTTCTACGAAATACTCCCAGAAATAGAAAAATAATCTTTTTTTCGAGTGCTAAGCAGTAATATTGCATATGTTTTCGATTATAACGGATTTAAAGATATTCATATACTTATTATAAATTTACTCTACAACAAATCCGAAACGGTTAAAAAAAATAGTGCAATTTACAAACATAGAGAACTAAATTAATTAAAATAACTTTGTTAATTCTTATAACAAAAATTTTCTTTGGTTAACATAATTTTCTTGAATTAAGGAAATATATTAGTTGTTTGATAAATGAAACAAATTTTCTGCTTATATAACCTTAAATAATTTCATTAATTTTTTGTGTTAATTTAATTAAAAGTACCTATTTATATTAATCAAAAAAGTTAAACAACATAAAATTTATTAATTCAAAATCTCTGTTAAATGAACGTATCTTCTTTCTTACGAGCGCCGGAAAAATAAACTTCTTTGGCGATTTTCCACACTTGAGGAAGGTTGTGAATAAGCAGAAATACAGATCACAGTTTAGGTACTACATATAATACAGAATCTCGGCATAAGTATTGAAAATTCCAAATTTTCCACCCGATTTTAGAGGCACCAAACAACTCCAAACTGGCACCGGTGTTTTACCAAAATGATTTAATGTGTATCAAAAAAAAAAGAACATTAATCGATTTGTCGTTCAAACTATAATTCAGAGTTAATAAAATATCCACCTATCTTCAAAAGTATGTAAAATTTAAATGCCTAATTCCAATGTTATCGATTCAAAACTGTCGCCCATGTTGATTGTATAAATTGTTAATTAATGTCACTGCGTAGCTTTTTACTTCAGTCATGAATCTTTTTTTCTTCTATTGTAAGCGGAAATTAATGACTACTTATTGACGCTTACGATACACTGGTTTTACGGCTTATAGAAATTTCATTATCTTGCTTTCTATTACTCGTAGTGATCCTATTAGGGAAGTAGGTATGAGCGCCTGATAATATCTATGAATATTTGTTTTATTTATTTATATATTCTTCTTCAACGTTAATTATTATTATTGAGCCGATCAACAATCGCTTCTTTTTAACGTAGGTTTCATGGAAATACAGTCTCAAATAAGTATAATAGAATGTATTACACAAGCATAACCCAGTTTCGTAGAGTTTAATAAAAAAGAACTTATATAATATACCAATTACCGGTTAGTACTACCACAGCAGCTGGCGATTTTCAGCGCGTAATAGTATCTAAGGAAAAGCACTTACCATTTTTCAAGTTCTGAAAAGTCCCTAGTAAGCTCAATTCACTCGGATAAATTTTGGCAATCGAGGAAGAATTTTACTACCTACACCAAGTAAAAATACTTTTTTCTTCTCGAAAACGTCTTATCGTTTCGCTTTTCAACTGTCACACAACTGTAACACTTTAAGAAAATCTCACCGGCGCTTGCAGATGCGGGCGCGATATTCGAAAATCAACAGTCTGCAGCGAACTGTCCAAAGCGGTTAGCGAACATTGTAAATTTCGCCGCAGAAACGGAACCCCCTCTAGAATGATAAATAAAATGTTAATTCTTTCCAGTTTATCTCGCTTTATCGCGACCGTTCACCGTTACCTGCATCTTTTTCTATTATCCCCATAAGACACGCGAGTGTGTAAATTCGAAAGTTGTTATTGCGTGCTGTTTCACTTCTACGCAAACGGTGGCCGATCGCGGCTTCTCGTTTCAGCGCTGTTCTTGATGTCGAACGGCCGTCGGCGTCGACATGAACGTTGTACCGCTGTCGAGGTGAATAGGAACTTTACTCCAATTAAACACACTTTTCTCCGTAACGCCGCTGATAGATAATTTGACGGAGGTCCGGGCTCTGTGCACCTGGATATCCAGCAGTAGTGGAACGTCGGCAGACAAGCAATAAACGTCGACTGAAACGGCCGTCAGAAGAGAGGACTTAACGGCTTTGAAGTGGTCTTCACCGTTATTCCGTGATTTCTATTTTGTATGCCTTCTTCAGCAGTCACGTTCGGTTTTCTAAGACATGTTCGTAATAGTAATTGTCTACTTGTGAGTTTTGACGTTTAGAGGTAGTAAAACCACATAAGATGATGCCGTCTAGCCTTTGATAAAATATTACGTATACAATATGGGCTGCATATCTTTGTTTCTTTACTACATGCCGGTTTGTGGAATCAATTTAATATAAACCCAATATTAACTAAAGTTATTCTGTTTCAATATACAGGGTGTATCAGATATAGAGGTAAATATAATAATATGTAGCAGCTGTAATCATATACGATCAAAAAGTCTTAATGCACAGGGAGTCTATCTGTAAGCATTAACGAAAAAAAAAAATACTTTGTAATGCCGTGGGCTAGAGCCGCACCTGCGCCCAACCTAAATGCTGTCACGAGTATACCCCCACATACCACTATCATTCAGTCATTACCGCTGTTAGTTTTGTGTGAATCGCCGCTTGGAGTGCAAGCCACTTCGAACATTTTATTTAAATTCTTCCCGTCTCGAAAAAAACCATCCTTTTCAGGATCATCATGATTCCATATAAAGAAAATCGAAGCTTGATGCATCGGCAAAAGCGCGGGAATGTATAGATAAATAGTAAAAAGGCGTGTTCGCAAATTTTCTGTATCTACATTTATTTCTGTGTAATTCGATTCAATTCATTTTGCGTTATATGATTAAATAAATCCAAAGAAATACTCAGATTCATGTGGTACCGTTTATTAACAACTAACTCTCGATTCGACAAAGCAAAAGAAAAATATTTACGTTTTTTGTAAGTACTGAAGTCGCATATCCGGTGAAACTCGAACGTCTTATCAGGATATTAAAAATAATACTTTGTAGACTTACGTAGAATGCTCTTAACAAATAAGGAATGTTTATTTTATAAAAAGAAGAAATTTAAAATGCATCAGTTTTGCTATTTTTACAAAGGCACACTGGCCGATTGGCCTTTATTTATTCAGAATGACGTTAAATGAACTTACGGCATACCATTAAGAATAATACTAAATGAGTGCAATGTATTTATACATAATACCACGTTTAGCGGGTGTTTAACATGACGTTTTCCTTGCATCAGGCCCGGACTAAAGAATTTTTGACTCTAAATTTAACTTTTTTTATTTTTTAATGATGAAATCCGGTTTCGGCGGGTTTGTACTTTATATGTCGTGTAGTTAACACCCAAGCAAAATATACTTTTTTATTTGATACACCCTGTATACCTATACTTTTGAAATCAAACCTAATCAAATACTAAGCTGTGGTAACTTTGCAACAGTAAACTTTTAGTCGCATAGTCAGCAACTTGATTGGTCTACGTACATTTTATTTATGAAAAACAAAATAACTACAATTCATCCTAAACCTCGTGCTCCACCTAAAGGTACTCCACAAGGCCACCTATTCTAAGTACTATATGGATTCCATGACAAATGAAATGTTCCTACTGTAATTAAATAATTTCTCAGTGATTATTAACAATAATAATAACAAAAACATAATAAATCGGTCAGCTATTAGTTTTCATTATGCTTTGGCCCATGGAGCGACTTTAGTTAACTCCCGGCATTCACCAAGATGTAAGGAAAAACCATAAAAAAATCTTATTTTGGGAGCAGGACCTGGGCAGCAGCCCCTGGGCAGCAGCCCCAGGTCTTGTTATTAATAGCCAACTAATTATTGTTATTATCCTTCTGGTTTTAGAAGAAGCAGCTTCCACGTCCTTTCAGTTCTTATAGCTGCGCCGTCTCCACGAATCTCCCCGGTTCTTCTAGCAACAAAAAGATGGACCAACGTAATGAACTAAAAGCAACTAAAACGACAGCCAGTACCTATTACCAGTATCTAACATTTAACAATAACTTCATCCTAATTACTTTACTCAACCGTAATTAAATTAAAGATTTGTACTTAAAATACTTATTTCATACACCTGTCCTATGGTAATAATTTAAAATTGATTCAGACCACTAAAGAGTATGAAATATTCATTTATAAATACATATTATCCTACGGACTATCTAAATATCACCTGGTAACCTACCTAATTCTTTAGCGACATTATTAAAATATTAACACCATTCGACCCATTCGTCACCCCTAATATCTGTTTTGCGTCGCGGCCAGTTTAACCCTTTAACTAATGCCCCAACTTCCATACTGCCACTCATCAGTGAGTGGACTTTCAAATAAAACCCCCGCTGTATCTACCCCACTACATTCACAATGCGAATCATTAACCCGCTCAATTCTACACAAATATAATTTAAGTTTCCTGTGACCCGTTATTAACCCTAATTATCCTAAAACCTATAACGTTACTGATAAATTTCCAAGTCCACCTCCCATTTAAACTAGTATCTCACCTACTCTGCCAATCACTATCAAGATTATCCTTAAACGCCTTTTTAACTACCCCAGCAGAAATTAATACATTCCTAATTATCGCGATATATCCCCTAGATACCCTCTTATTAGCGATTGCACGCACATGAACCCTAATCCCAACAAGTGTTACACCCCCATTCAAGTAAAATATTTCAAGTATCGAAGTGTCTAATAAGAAATTGGTCAGATTTTTTAAATTCCCTAATCCTAACGCCTCTAATACGGTTTAGAAATCTACGCTTCAGCTTTTTGGCAAAGAAAATGTAACGTTGTCGATTATTTTTTTAAGGGACGTAGCTGGTACACGTACCGGGCAAGTGGCTCCTGAAACTCTGCTATCTTACACTCCGGAACTACTTGGTAAGGCATAACATCGAGAGAATTAAGCGCTTTCTTAACTTTGTTCTAGTCTCCCAACCCTACGTTTCCTGTAATAATTCCTTGCTACCTGCTGTGTTCCTTCTTTTATTTCAACGTTATAATCTCTCTAATCATGTCATGTATAATGGCCCAAGCTTACCTTATCATTTCCTTTATTATATTCTCTGGGGCCAAGTTCTTTCCGATCTCCATATTGGCCTTATCCCGAAACATATGCCACCTCGCACATTTCAATATAGTATGCCCTACGGTATATGCACCTGTCCGTCACGTCTTTGCTAAATCTGAGGGAATATGCTTTAAATACCCCGTGTCCCATCAGTACCTGTGTAATATAGTAGTCCGACTTTTCTAAAAGTACAGTTATGCCATGGCTGAATTTGCTGGATCAGTCTTCTTGTCTATTGAGCTGTGCCTTCATTTTCCTCCCACCTTCTCTGCCAGCATTCCAGAACTGTGAAACCCGATCGGCCTTTACTTACCGGTCCATTTTCGTATGCATCGTGTCTCTCACAAATCATAAGGCCTATTGGCACCGTTTCAGTTACCACCTGTGAAGCAGCCGTCGATACTGTCCGGAAAGCTGAAACCGCCGTTATCGTAAGCTTTCTTTGCTGTTTAACCAGGATGTTCTGGCAATCCTTCTTCCCCATGGCCTTCCACCAAACTGAAGCACCATAGGTCAATATTGAGTGTACTACTGCTCCAATTATTTATATAACGCCGTCGATTATTGATAAAATTTGTATTTCCATCATGGACAAACATTTAACCAGTGCAATCTGCAACAAATCTGGGTATGTTAATCGACACTAAATCAAGTGTATGGTTCACGCATAGATGCTTTGGTTAAAAAGAGAATACAGTGTATGCAAAATGCGTGCCCTTCGCCGATGTTTCAGGTTAGAAAATATGGACGTATTACTTACACGCTGGCTAAGCATCATTGGTTGAACATGAGTTTCTACATGCATTAGCTTTACTTCACAAGAAAATTATTTTAAACCAATCTGCATACCTTTACAATAGATTAAGTTTCGGTTCAGATGCACACAATTTAAATTTATCCATACCATGATCAGCTTTTCAAACGTTCTTTTAGTTATCAGATCTGCAGTTCATACAACGCAGTGCCACAAGAATTTAAGGTAGAATCACAGCAAACTTACATCCATAGAAAGGATTGCAAGTACTGCAATCATAGGACCAATGCCTTCTAGTCTCCTTCAAAGAAAAGTTTAAAACACTTGTACTAGGAGCAGGTTACTATATGTTTGACATTTGATAATTATTATAATATGATGGAGGTTATAGATATGGAATGGAAGTGAGATGTACTGGATTGTACTGATCTTTCAGATGATTACAGTGACTTTTTTATATATGTTTTCAGTATATTGTATGTGGAGGGTTACGATAACCTTGATAACCTTTTGGTTCAGCTATTGAAAATTATCAATTATATTATTATTATTACAATATACTTAAGTAATAAAACCTGATATCCACATTGGCAAAAAATTTACTGACAGGACAACAAATATCTTTTTGGAACTGCCACAAGATATGTAAAAAATCTTCTGGACTTTATATGGTACACTACGTCCAACAATAACCTATGGAGCTGTAGTTTGGTGACAGTAAGCGCGGCCGGTAGAGCCACAACAAATCTTACATCCATACAAAGGATTGCAAGTACTGGAATCACAAGAACAATGCCTTCCTCCCACTAACTGATATTGGAAATTGTATGTTGTTGTGGAAGAGAACTGCAAATTAACGTTGGCGTACAGCGAATTTCTCATATTTATATTTGTTCAGTGAACAAACTTGTACCTGACCAGTGATTGATACATACTTCACCAATTCCTCTTTAAAAGGGGAGAAATGGAGACGCAACGGAGAAATACTGACGCGGGCAGACACCTTTGGTTGTTTACGGGCAATTGAGAAAAATCAGGATGTTTGTAGCTGGTTAACATTAAACAATATGAAATAACTTTTAAATATTTTGAATTCGATAACAATTTGTATAATGCTTTTCATTCTTTTATGTATCTTTGCTAACAAAATGATTTATTGTTACTTTGCAGTAATTCTCTGATAATGCAATAAATAAATAGCGTAATCTTAGAATCTTGTTGTTTTAATATTTTGTTTTAATTTGGAACTACCAGAAACCAGCAACAATTCATTATGGTTAACGAGTACAGCTAGTACTCCCTTTCATTTTCATAACAGCTTGGACTGGAAAATTATTAAGGTATATATTATATAGATGTTGTAGATGTCAGTATCCCATCATTTCTTTCTTGAGGTTTTCCTGGACACACATATCTATTGAAAAATATTTTCACCTGAAACAGGGTTTGCCAAAATGCCATAGAGAAATGGCAGTTCACGCCAATTCGATTGTCTTCCCTTGTTTCTCCTTGGATCCTTCTGTGTACAATACTAAGGATGCTCTTTCAACTTTTGGTTCTTCTAAGCCCCATTCATCAAGGCTAGGAATCAGCATTATGAAGGGTTGCTGAAAGTTGGAATTTCTAATATTTTCACCTGTATTCCGAGGTAATTTAGGATCGCTAGATATCCTGTTAGATCCCGACTTTTAAATTGCTCCTTGATTGATAACCTTAATCTATAAGCATTTTGCATCTGTAATTCCCAAACAGAACATTTTTTGCATTTTAGCCTGCGCTGTTTCTTCTTCTTCAGCATATATGGATGTATAAGCGACCAGAGGCGTTATGGCAACTGGATATGACCAATATATCTTTCCCGGCCGTAATTTTCAAATTTTCCAAAAGACCTTTATAGAACCAATATACCACACAATATAGTTACAAATACCTATACTAAATAATGATGAACAGAAGAATTATCCTTGTTTTGTTCTCATTGTGTAAGTTGAAGTTATTTTTCACATTTATAGGGGAGTTGGATCTCCTTCATAAAGAAAAAATAATTAATATTCATCAAATGTATAAGAGCCGTTGTCTAACATATCTTTAGTAGTCGGCAGTGTATCATTCTATGCGCAATTTCTAGGCGACAGTTGAATCACCAAAACGTAGGTATGTTAAAAGCAGGCACACGCTTCTTAAAGAATAATAATAACCGCATTCACCAATGATTAAATTTAAAACTTCATATTAGAACCAAATTTAGCAACCTAATTATTGTATGTTGAGATTATCCTTATTGTATATAATGTAATAATCTTCTTTTATAATCGTTTTACATCTGGTAGATGTTCATTTGATCTTCGACTCTGAATAGGAATCCACGTATTCCCAAAACAATTATCCTGAATCAATAAATTTTGTGTAGGTGTATAGGTCTGTGTTACGTACAAATTAGTCGATTCATTGAGGAACTTTTTAGAACACTGAAGGCGTACGAGAAATCTAGCGTCTATAAATAGTCTGTAAAGATTTTAAGCCATTTTAATGTGTCGAGTAAAAACTAACTTTATATTAAGCTATAAAGGCGTCTTCAAATTCAATAAGTTTCGAAAATATTTTGGACACATGCAACTCAGTACTACCAAATAGCACTATGTCATTAAAACTTTATAGTGAATAACTTTAAGGAATCAGATCGGAGCTATTTACTTAAAGCAAATGTAGAAATAATTTCATCAGTTTATTAAACTAAACTTAATTTTGCTTGTTTGAATAAAAGACAATTAAACGACAATGGAGTTGCACCTCGCTCATAAGTTATCTTGAACATCGTTAATCTTGTGTATACGTGAACATTTAAGCATAGAAAATTAAAAGAATGGTAATTTTGTTAATATAGAAAATGATATATTGGTATATTATATGGGCAAATCTATAACATTTTTATAAGAAACTCTAAGTACCCATTAACAATAAATGAATGAAAGTAGTAAGTCCACATACATATCAAAAGAAGTATATAAACAAAAGAAACAAGTTTATTACGTATTGTATGTACATTAACGTAGTGCATGCGGACACATAATGTGGCAGTCATTTGAAAGGTTATCCTTGAAGAAAATTTTTCTCAAACGGTTTTGTTGTTAATTCCTAACCAAATTCATTTTGTGGCATTAATGAGGCACAAACTTAATTCAGCAAACTACACATTTGCATTACTTTTCGAGTCACCTCGTTCATACTTTTCCATTCACAAATGTTTCTGAATACCACTTTCCTCAACCCCATCCTGGTATCGGTATATCTTTCCTTGTTAGTTGCTTTTTTGTAATGCATTTTTATGTATATCTACGTCTAATTACCTTTCATTATAGCAAATTTCGTACGGACTTGCCATTTCGACAGCGAAAAAACCTGTTTCACCGCGAACTGTAACGAAAATATTTTCACTTAATATATCGCCGCTGACCGCTTCTATAACCGCGTAGCTTATTCGCGTTTTAGTAGGTCATCCATTGTAGAACGACTCGCGAAGGAAGTTTTTTTTTGCTTCTTTTTTAGAAAATAAACCCAAGGTCAAGCTAACCTAAAGCGGTGCATTTTTGTTACTGCTGTAGTAGAAATTGTTTATAAAAAACGAGTCGTCAAGGCGAGTCGTTGAAAACAATATGACGTCTTTAAGATTAGACTTTCAGCAATGATTTCAATAATTCTTTGTGTACGACGGAATGGATTTTGTTTTATTGTTAGCCTAAGTCTCACTTTTCGAGAATAGCTGCAGTTGTTAATAATAAATAAACGAAAGGACTTGATGCATCCGGTAAATATGAAAAGTCCAAACTGACAAATATAAATGGCCTTAAATCCTATCAAATAACGTTGAAACTACTATGGGATTGCCTGGAAAACCTTAAGATGCAACAAAGTTACTTTGGTGCCAGTACTAGGATAAAACTTTTGCAGGCAACTAATCCAATTTTTAATTCAGCGAGATGAATTCGGCCCTTATATCTACTTGCCCTTATAGATCGCTCGGTTAGAATTTAATTCCACCCTTCCGTAAATAAATCCTCAAATCTAAGTTCTCTCAAACGTAAATCTACTGGTAATATACACAAATAACGCACGCCGCGTCTGTCGAAATAGATAACTACAATATCATAGATATACAGGGAACGGATGGAATTGAAATGTTTTGGGTATAAACAATTGAGAAAAAATACCAAGGTATAGTAAAAAGGGGAAACAATCAGTGAAACAATTTTTTATGTTTTTTTTTTTCTCCATAAAGCTATATTAACGTACTAAATTTTACGAAAATCGCATGAGTTATCTTAAATAAAGAAGCAAAAAGCAAGTTTGTGGTGAGGTTAATTTGTTGTAAGGACTTTTTATAGAGTTAGTGTCATCATCACATTCTTAAAATATTCAGCAGCTTTTCTAGAATTCTACATCTATTAACCAGTGATTCCAATGCCGGTAAACTATATGCTCAGCTCAAAATTCGCGAACTCAACGTTTGTTTGCGTACCATTACAATCCCATTTAGCAGCTCTCCAAATATCTCCTTAAGATCCTTAACCCCCATTGATAACAGTCACTCCTTTAACTAAGCTATTCCAAGCATTTTGTTCATAAACTGACGGAACTGACAGTAAATCTAATCCGTATTTACCAAATGAATGAAATCCTAACTTCTGACCTTCAACCGAATGACTTGACTGACTTAGTGGAAATTTGCCTTATTTCTACCAATTTCCAGTTCCACTGCTGCTGTTATAAACAAACTTCAGGTGCAGCCATAGGTACACAGAAAAAAAGCATTCTTTATATCAAAGCAATATTTCTTTGCCACTATTTATAAAGAGCTATTTTCTTCAGTTAATACACATTTGTTTCAATTGGAAGTGGTATTATTTCAATGAAAGGGATGCGTGTTGACTAAAAGAAATATGTATTAACCGAAGAAATGCTTCTTTTAAATATGGGCAAAGAAACATTTCTTTGGTTCAAAATTTCTTTTTATCGGCATATCCCACTTTTTCCTCTTGTTGCGGCCATTTTTATGGAGGGCATTTGAGCTATCGTTAGCTTACCGAGTATTAGGAAGTCGGCAAACAAAGATTCCGAAATATGCGTCTGTATTTTTACTGGTAGATTGGCTTTATACCATTTCGGCCGCATGTTTCACAAAACCTTCGCACAAAAAGTTTATATGCAAGGCATCTTATTCATTCCCCCGCACAAGTCCATACTCTGTACACAGTTATTATATAGCTAATGAACGATCGATTGTGCATTTGATAAAATCGAGTGCAAGAATCGCTCGTTAAGCACACCACTAGTTTGAGCAACAAATCTCAGCCTCTTATTACCACTAACCGAAATGCTGGTTTCGATGCTTTGACAACACCATTGTAATCTGCCCTCATGGACATATTTCTCTAGAACAGTTCCATAAAATTCACTATGGAAATTGCGTGAGACCATGCTCTGCCCTCCTACATGTGCTAGTGAATTGTTTCTCAGATGGTACTTTGGAGCATTCTGTTTACTGCGAATTTGCACATAGTTACCTAAGTGCCCTCATACATTATCATGTTGCTCAGAAGAACTGTCATAAATTTCTCAGTTTCCGAACCTAATTCATGTCCAGTTATACCAAAACTCAACCTACTCTTTTTCAGTCTAACGATTATTTATCCTACATCCAACCGACTGTGTAGGGAAAATCCTGTCCAAACACAACATCAAAACCGTTTTGATACCTCACCGCAAACTTCCAGATTCCTTTCTTGTCAAAGATTTTGTAATTTTCTCGAAACTCTTGGTGTTTGCCGAATTCCGTGAGCAGTCATGTTGCAGAACATAGGCGTTGTACTCTGACCTTGCGGATCACTGAGTGTGCACTCGCTGAGCATAGGCTGGAGACCGATCAATGAATCCAGTTCAACTTTATCCCATAATCCTTACAACTATAGCCGTGAAATTCCAGCGTACATTGAAGCTTCAACCGCTACTACGTTATCTTCTACGCAACAGATGGTCTCTTCTCTCCAAACAACCCAAACGTGTTCTTCTGAGCCATAACTGTTAAATCGCACTGAACGCTTATATAAGCCTACCTCCATATATTAGTGATGCTCCATACGATTGAGAACAAAACATTCGCCAGAAGCAGTTCCAACACGTGATTCCAAGCCGAAAACGAATCGTTGTATAGTTGATAAAAAAATCAATAGCATTTCGCAGCTGTATATACTGATAAGCCAGCGAATTCAATAAAATTTTATCTTTTCAAGCTTTTTGTTAGATAATTGGTAACAGAAGTAAAAGATTTGAATTTGTTCTTACCGTATTAATGTCTATAAATTCCATAGGAGCGGTTAATAATAATAAATTGCCAGATATTTGGTCTTCTTTCACAGTCTCACATCCTTACTGGTCATAAATACGTTTTATGCTTCCACTCATTACTTTTATGCCTTCTCCGTAAATCTTTTTTAATAATTATTTCTTATCTTTATTGTTATTGCCAGCAATATCCACTATATCCAAACTCTTTGTGGTTCTGTCAAAGTATTTATATACTGCAATATACTGCCAAGATGTTTTAACATTAACAACGAGAACACAACCATTTTTCTTTTATTTTCCGGTACTTTGATGTATTTTGAAACTCTTGCACGTATTACCATACAAACTGCTTCTCTTGTACTGCCTTTCTTATTCTTAGCGAAATAAATTTGTAAGATTCATGTTCTATGCTACGTTTACACGAAATATTTTGCATATTTTATGATGGTAGCCCATTCACGCGCATATGCATATTTTTATAGTAAACTTGTTACGTGAAATATGTAGAACATTAACCCTGATTGTTTCTTTACAAAGGCCAGAGCCGGATAAGGTAGTGAAGTTGGTCCTTGCATATTTTCGGCTAATATTTTTTTCTGAAGCAGCTTTGTATATAATATTGAATCCCAGAAAGTTTCAACTTTGTAATGTTTATAGTTTTCTAGTAAATAACTGTTAAGAAGAAAAACTAAAAGAGAATAATTTTCGCTAACCTATGTGATATGTCTCTCCTAAGTTCCTAGCACATTGTTGTAAGTCGTGGATAATATTTTTTTGTGGTTTTTTTCACGATCCTAGACGCCCCCTAGTGAGCCAAAAATATAAATAAATACTTTAATACTATTTCTTTTATATGTTGTCCTTCGGAGGCACCCATGATTTTTTCACCAAATATACCATACCACATACTGAAATAACATGTACAGATGGCAACTCGATACAGGGGTATAACATAATAAAATAACAGAATATCTATTAAATAAATGTTTATATTACTGTATTGTACAAATTATATTCATTTGGGATTTATATTTGTTGCTTGCAAAGTAACACCTGCTCCACTAGTAAAACATACAAAAAAAAATATTAAAGCATTTATTAATTAATATATTTTGTTTTACTTGGATCATACTTAAGAGCACATTAAGTACTATGGAGTGTAATAATTATAAAAACGTTAAAGATTTGAATTTCGTAATAGATGATAGAATTCTAGTTTTCTAAATTTTATTTTAAGAAAGAAAACAAATATAACATTTTACTTTTATTATTATTACTTTATTTTATATTCCACACCCTAAATAAGGATAACTTAAGGGATGTTAAGGGAGTTGGAGCAGTTTCAGGGCGCTATGCAAGTTCCTCGGGATTCTCCGGTAGCGCCGATGATGATGGGTATGACGGTGCCTTCATTTTGCAACCAGATGTCCTTGACATCTTGTACCAGCGGTAGGTATTTCCTAATTTTTTCTGCATGTTTAATGTTAATATTTGCAGACACCGGGACAGCAGCATCAATAACGTAAGTAATCTTTTTATCTTTAAGGTGATTGTAATGTCTTGCCTATTGTGGGCTACCATTTGGTCAGTAAGTATGGGTCCTGATCCCAGTATATTTTCACATTATCGTTGTCAATTATATTTGGCAGGGTATATTTATAGTGAGGAGCACATTCGATATCCTTGTCATATAGACAAGCCAGCTCATTGTGTATGTATAATTTTGGCCATGTTGTTATGGCGGCGTAGGTATTCTGTGTGGGCCAGGCGCATCCAGCCAGTTAGAATGTGCTCTATTGTCTCGTTGTAGTCCTGGCATATTCTGCATAAGGTTGTTGTGAGTGAAGGATCCTTAAGAACATATTTCTTGTATGTCCTTGTTGGTATGACCTGATCTTGGATTGCCATAGCAAATTCCTCCGTGTCCGGGAAAATATTCCCATGCATTAGCAATTGGAACGAGGTAGCCTGGTCCATATGTTCGTCTTCTAGTTTGTGGATGTAGCGCCCATGCAGCTCTTTAGCCTTCCACTGCTCGATCTTCTGGCTGATAGGGGCAACTTGTGTCATTTGGTCGTATTGTACAGACCCGTATTTAGGGATGTCAGAGCCTTATCTGCCGCTGTTACTGCCTTATGTAGAGCCGAAGTGTTGCATTTTTTTTTTTTGGAAATACATACTGCTGTGAACTGATGGTCCAAGCATATAAGTAAAGAGAAATTAAAAATGACAAAATTAATTTAGCTAGCTCAGCAAAAATGAATTTAAAAGGGCGCCAGAGATTCTTAAATCTCAGAGAAAATTTATTAAAAATTAATAGTGGGCGGTTGCAAAAATGACTTTCATTAAAATCCCCAAAAATTGAAATGGCAGATTTAAAAATAGAAGAACTAGTGATTTTTAAAATGATATTAACAATCATTAAATTTATTTAAAAAAAAAAAAGAAAAAAAAACATTTGATACAATTAACAGGATAAAAACCGTGAATATAAGATTCTGGCATAAAACAAACCTGCATAAGATTCTACAATTTAAAAAGGACAATGCAAATCCTTTAGCAAACAAAATGGTGAATTCGTTCTAGAAGGACTTTCTATACCAAAAAAAAAAAATCCACGTGGTTTTAAAAATTCAAGGCAAACTAAAATTTAATTCAAATGACGTGGGAGAAACAAGCAAAATTAACAATGAAATAAAAAACAAGCTCACAGCTTCACTTCACCTACCCCGAGGTGATAAAATTAAAATTAAATATGACTACAAAAAAAAAAAACGGAAAATTTAAACTCTAAACGCGCTTACTTCTAAAACGAATATAATTAAAAAGCCTTACATGTAATGTGCACATCTATACAAATTCATTTTAACTAAAGAATTACAAGATAGACGATTTTAAATACAACCAACGAACTACATCTTAACTGAAAAGGATTACCATAAACGGTAACCAAGACAACAAAACACGTCTAAACGCGGGCTCGTCTATCTGATAACTCCCCAGGCCTCTAGGTTAACACCGCATATATCTGAAATATACAAACTCGTGCGTTCAACGCACAGCGCAACGCTAAGAAAAAACTAGCAAATAAACTATACAATACTAGTACACGCAAAATGTACAAATAAATGAAATTTAAAATACAGAACTGTCCAAATAAAATGATTCTAACAATTAAATCAAAATTCTTAACAAAATTTACAACAATAAGAATAGTGGAAACTCTAACATTGTTTTGACAAGGCTGATTAGGAATAAATAAAAATACACATTTAAATTTCCGAAACCCGGGGTGCCAGTCCACAGCACATCTCCCAATTCTTAAGGGGAAAACGAAAGTTTCAACGAAAATAGAGTGTTTCTCCTTAAAAATTGTATGCACACGAAAAATTAATATTCTAAAGTTTCCCGCACCAAACGAACAATACCGTATCTCCGCACACAGGGGTGAAAACGTCACTTCCAGGTGATGAAAACTACCCGGAGTCGTGGTGGGAGAGTCCAACATACCATCCGGTTGATCCAGTTTCGAACAGCAATCGGCATAGCAGTCGGTGTGGCAGACGATGTGGCAGTCGGTGTGGCAGTGGTGGGTCTGCATCATGAAGAACTTCTCTACTCCATGGATGTACCTCTCGCTTGTAATTCCAGAAGGATAACTCGAAAAACAGAAAAATTCTTTTAAATTGTGCTCCAACATGGCATCAGGAACGGGATTTTTAAATTTGACAGGGTTTGACTTGATCTGAAGAGAGTGTTCATCATCATCGACAATAATGGGCAACTTATTTTGTAAGGATACATGCTGGTTGAAAATTTCCTCGACTTCAGCTTCAAACTTCTCATTAGAATTGATTCCAACTTCATTCTTCTCATTATAATTGCTTTCAATTTGATTTTCGACATTTGGGGATTCGATGTGGGAATTGATAACTTCTTCTGGGAATTCTTCTTCAGAATTGTTGACTACTTCTGGGAATTCTTCTTGGGAATTGTTGATTACTTCTGGGAATTCTGCTTGGGAATTGTTGACTTCTTCTTTCTCTACCTCTAACTCACCAAAAACCTCAACCTCGACATCCTCTTCGGATCCAACATCTCCAACAACTTTTTCGCTACCTTGTATAACATCACCTCTAACTTTTCCGCAACCTTGTATTTCAAACTTAAAACTATCATCACAATATTTCATTTTTTCATCATCCTTTTCATCATCATAATTTTCCATTATTTCAACATCATCATTTTCATCATCAACATTTTCATCATCATTTTCCTCTTCTCTACCTAAATTATTAATATTATCTTCCCTTTCTCTATCTAAATCATCAACAATTTCATCAACTTTATCTTCCCTTTCTTTACTCAAAACATCAACATTTTCATCAACTATATCTTCCCTTTCTTTACTCAAATCATCAACAACTTCAACTTCCCTTTCTTTACTCAAATTAACAACATTATCATCAACTTTCTCCTCATTAGAAGTATCTGAACCCCGATTGATTTTATCCCCTTCCGTCTGAATATCTTTCTTTTCTTTATCAACAACACTGTAATATTTTTTCAACCATCCATCCATTTTCTCAATACTTCTGTCATAATTCTGTATCATCTGTTTCATCATTGCCATCATCTCATACATACTATTAATACTTTCCTTAAAACTGTCTCCTTTGTCTCCCTGAATATCCTTTTCGTCCATCCTTCCCTTTTGTCCTGCCACAATTTCCTTTTCGTCCATCCTTCCCTTTTGTCCTGCCACAATTTCCTTTTCGTCCATCCTTCCCTTTTGTCCTGCCACAACCGACTCCTTCCTGCCATGAGTTCCTTGGCTCCGCCAACTCTGGCCTCCAGGAACGTCCACTTCCTGATCCCTCGTGAAGATGGACAGGAATCTTCATACTCGCAGCGGTGTACATAAAAAGTTTATAAACACACGATAATCAGCCTTATCAACGCAACGAGAAATTCTCACAAATTCAAAACACGGGATCCTAATCTTACTAATTACAATTACAATCATATCGTGCTTCAAGTTGGGATTGCCATAAATATATGCTCAAAAACTGCATGAGAATTTACAATTAAAAAAAAAATAATGCAATAATATCGTGCCTCGCACGTTGGTCGCCAAAAATATACTGTGACTGCATGAGTTAACAAATAAAAAAAAAAACAAAACTACGACGCAAATTACAGGGAATATGAATACCGTGAATATAAGATTCTGGCATAAAACAAACCTGCATAAGATTCTACAATTTAAAAAGGACAATGCAAATCCTTTAGCAAACAAAATGGTGAATTCGTTCTAGAAGGACTTTCTATACCACAAAAAAAAAATCCACGTGGTTTTAAAAATTCAAGGCAAACTAAAATTTAATTCAAATGACGTGGGAGAAACAAGCAAAATTAACAATGAAATAAAAAACAAGCTCACAGCTTCACTTCACCTACCCCGAGGTGATAAAATTAAAATTAAATATGACTACAAAAAAAAACGGAAAATTTAAACTCAAAATGCGCTTACTTCTAAAACGAATATAATTAAAAAGCCTTACATGTAATGTGCACATCTATACAATTCATTTTAACTAAAGAATTACAAGATAGACGATTTTAAATACAACCAACGAACTACATCTTAACTGAAAAGGATTACCATAAACGGTAACCAAGACAACAAAACACGTCTAAACGCGGGCTCGTCTATCTGATAACTCCCCAGGCCTCTAGGTTAACACCGCATATATCTGAAATATACAAACTAGTGCGTTCAACGCACAGCGCAACGCTAAGAAAAAACTAGCAAATAAACTATACAATACTAGTACACGCAAAATGTACAAATAAATGAAATTTAAAATACAGAACTGTCCAAATAAAATGATTCTAACAATTAAATCAAAATTCTTAACAAAATTTACAACAATAAGAATAGTGGAAACTCTAACATTGTTTTGACAAGGCTGATTAGGAATAAATAAAAATACACATTTAAATTTCCGAAACCCGGGGTGCCAGTCCACAGCAATACGTAGTCCATGTATTTAGTTGTAGTATGCATTCTTTATATCGGTGACATCACTTCCTCGGCATTTTTCGATAGATGGAATCCCTCAACTAAAGCTCTGGGATCGTGCGCCCGGTGTTTCGTGAAGAGAACTCTTATACCTTGGTTGACTTGAATTAATTCAGTAGGAGTCTAGTTGGTGATCCCAAAAGAGTATAACAGAACCGGGATAGCGTATGTGTTAACGGCAACGCATATGTTTCTAGCCAATAATTTCGTTTTTAGTATGTTTGTAATTCTTCTCTTAAGTTATGTTGTTAATTTGTCTTTAACTAATTTCTTATCTATTCTTATCTGTTCTGTTCCATTCCTAGGTACTTGTATATTTCATACTCTTCCATATTCTTTATAATTTGTTGAGATTCGTCTCCTTCTATTAATGACAACGAATACCTGCTAGCCTCCACTCATTGCCCCTTCGCATGCAGTTGGTTCTACATTTATCTAAGCGGATATTCCTAGTGAAGGCCTCCGTTCGGCGAAGCAGTTTTTGCATGCACAGCTATTCGTGTCGAAATAAAGTTTGAGGTCATCCATATAGAATAGATGGATTATGTTAAAGCCTTTATTTTCTAATTGATAACTGGTTTCTATTTAGTTGGTTAGACAGCGGGTTCAGCGTAAGACAAAACCACAGAGGGCTCGAAGCATCTCCTTGGAAAATACCCCTTTTGATTGCAATAGGCGCGCATTTCTCCTGCTTTCCATACAGTATTAGTATGGTGTTCCATGTTTTCATCATAGTTTCTAGCAGAATGTTGAGCAGGGGGTCTATATTGTAGATCTTAAGTACATACCTCTAACAACCAAGTATGCGGTAAACTGTCAAAGACTCTTTTATAATCAATATATGCTGTATTAATTTCAGCCTTAGTTTCTTTTGCTTGTCCAGTAATTATCGCGTCTATTATAAGCTGCTCTGTGCACCCTTTCTGCTCCTGTGTCATTATGTTATTATCCGCCAGGTGTTGTGCTATCTTACGGGAGATGATTGCTGTTAGGAGTTTATAAATTGTGGGCAGGTAAGTGATGGGCTTCTACTCCGCTGGGACCAAAGAAGGCGGGAGTCGTTTTTGGTAGTAAGTAAGTTATACCCGATGTCTTGGATATTTTCCCAAGTTTTCGAAGTTCTTGGTTCTAGGCCCATATATTCGTATTGCAGTTCCCTCTGCTGTTTTGGAGCAATCAATGTACCATTTGATGGCATCTTTATTCCATTTCAAGATGATGTCATGATCCCACTGGCTCTTGTTACTAGGCTTTGTGGTGAATTCCATCACAAAGCTGAAATTTTTTGACATGTCATCCCAGGACATGTCCCAGATTGAGGCCTATGCCAGATCGTTCCTTCCTTAACCATTCTGAGTGTGATTCTTTTTGCCACAATATAGAGAGAGGGTAAATGCAATACTACCTCGCTAGCTGCTGTTGGTCAAGTTCTCATAGTCTCAGTTATGCATACGCATTCTAATGTTTGCACTTTCGAGAGGTTAATTCTCGCGGTGGCCAGATTAGTTCTTTTGCTCCATGCTACTGATGCATAAGTGATGATCGGTCTCGCTATCGCTGCACTGAAAAACCGATTTGTTTAAACTAATTAAATATTGAGTTATATATAACAAATATTTGGTTAATTCAACCAAATTATTTATTCATTTAACCTTTTATTTATTTGAACTAACAAAATATTTTGTTGTTTAGCTAATTTTTCATGGTAAAATTTGGTTGAAATTATTTTGTTGTCCTGAACAAATTGGTTTTTCCGTGTGTATGCATCCAAAGCAGCATTTTTCTCTTCAAAGTTTCTACACACCATCACAGTTTTTTTGGCGTTGTTGGTTACTTTAAGTTTACATTTGTTCCATAGAAGGTTATTGTCGAATGTAAAGGAAAGGTATTTAACTTTCGTTCTCCAATCTATATTTCACCCATCCATTTTTATGGTTTTGAGATCGAATTTTCTTTTCCTAGTGAATGCTACTAAGGTAGTCTTAGTGGGGTTAACATTGAGTCCCACCGATTAACACAATCTTTCCCTGAAGTTTAATCCTCTTTGAACTATGTCACAGAGAGTATTCTCAAATTTGCTTCTTACGTATATGACAATATCATCAGCATACCCTTTACAAGGTATACCTAGATCAGTCAGCCCGCATGAGAGTTCGTCTACTATTATCCTCCACATAAGTGGGGATGTAACTCCCCCCTGTGGGCATCCTTTGGCCGTACTAACCGAGATGGTCTTATGTTCCATCTCCGCCTCCACCGACCTGGTAGACAGCGGCTGCGACATCCATTTGGAAGTCACGCCATCTACCCCACTGTTAATTAATGGTTTTATCTTTCTGAAATTGAAGATTATATACAAAGTTACTTCAGAAAAAAAAATATTAGCCAAATCTATACGAGAACTTATCCGGTTATACCCTTTAAACATACGTTTAACTATGCTTGTGAATTACATTTGGGTCGAACGTTTTTACTGCAGGCAGTTATAATATAATAGGAATATGCACATACAGTTTTAAAAGCAGATACGTTTCTTATTCTACCATATTTAGTCAATGGGTCGGCGTAATACGTCTCAAAGAAAAAAGAAGTTAACCTTTGCGATTAATTCATTCGAACGTTCAAAAGGACCAGCGACTACGTACTTTCACCGGAAGTGTCGCCCTCGAAGGACCACACCCGAGCGCCAAACAAAGCCTTCCTTCTCCCTCTCCTTTTATATCGCGACAGGATGGACGATCATCGTTTTCTTTTTTTTTTTCGTTTTCCCCTCGATTAAGTGCGAGTATAAGCGTTCAATCAGAATCTTCCGGATATTTGTTGCGAAAGCAAAAGCGACGAGAGACGAGAGAACAAATCGCGCCATCGATATTCAAGGTCGTGTGCTATCGCGTACAAATGCGTTTTCAACAATCTGATGTTCAGTCTTTTAGTCGTCGTTTTAGAAATTTACATTTGTCTCTAGATTTATACTATTCTAGATTTCTACCTTGTGATTTGGTGCAATCGTATAACTTTTAACATTTAAATTTTGTAAATTTATGTATGCGTTGACATTTTAATTTTATTGGTGGAAACCAAAATCGTCGTAACCGCGATTTTTTTATTATTTGTTTTTTACCTGGAATAATGAATTTTTAACGAATTAAGATAACTTTATGTGATTGTGTTTCTATATGAATATTTTTTAACATTTTTTTATACAGGGTCTGGCAGAATAAATGGATGGATATCTGACAGCTGTGGTTCTCGTATGGTTGGAGATAGAAGAGTGTGGTGTGACTTCGTTAACATGGCCTCTCGAGGCGTTTCAGTGTTCTAAGGGATGGGAACTTATAGCTTCCTGTCGATTACTATTTGTGGGGCATCTAGCAGCAAATTTTCAACTAAAAAGCTTGCAATAAGAATAATTATTAATTTTTAAATTAATTGAAAATATATATTTAATATTAATTAACGTAAAAATTTCCTTTTTTTCCCTATTATAATTATAGTATGTTGCAGTCTAATGTAATCTTAGTAAAGGCACATTTATTATTATTTAACTTAAATTTAATTACTTAAATATGTTTGAATACCAAGTGTTACGTGTGCATGGAGTGTCACACATGTCATTTTCGTTTTGCTTAGTTAAGTTTTAATTGAGATCATCCCAGGTTTACTACACAAAATCAGTTTTCTTCATATGTGGGAGTACTGTCATATTTAAATAAGTTTACTTGTTGGATTTAAAAATTATACAGAGTGTCCCAACGACGCGTGGACGGAAGCTTGCTCATAAACTAAGAGTATTTTCAAAAAAATATTCGTGGATTATTATATCGTACCTGATTGCATGTCCTAAAAATATTTTGAAAAATATTTTATTGAATATTTGGATTAGCCATTCATCCAACTATTCTGATGGTGCTAAATGGTTTTGATCGCCAGTTCCTTTGCTATTTACTGGTTTATTGAAAAAAGGACCCAAGTTTAATGACTTACCGGCCATTACACGGCCATTTTTAAAATTCAAATTTTTAAATCCTCATTCAGTTTTCAATCGCCGTAGACCATATAATAATTTTTTAAATTTCTTCGAAAATTTTAAATGGAACATCCTGTATATTTTTATATTCGATTCGTCTTTTCACAAGCTTTTCTTTGATATCATTTGCTGGGGTTTGGCACGACAATTATTGTTTTTTTTTTCTAAAAAGAAATGGACAATAAATAAACGGGACTGCCTCTGTGACCGGCGTCGGTTACGCGTATTTTAACCGGCATTGATACCAAATTTTAATGTAAATAATAATTAAAAAATATAAATATAGATACCTTCGAAATGTTTAAAACTGTTTGAGATACCTTTGAAATGTTTAAAACTGTTTGGAAGGGTTTCACTCTCACCTACTGTCAATAAGCTATCAACAACAATGCATAGGTTTATGTTTTGTATATTCGCCGGTAACAAACTTATATTGCCGACTAAAGGCATAAGAAACGGCGCCGGCAACAATACACCAAAAATAAAAAGCCGACACTGGTTACAATATGCCTAAAATTTAAAAGCCGGCGCCGGCTATGGAGGCACTTCTTAAATAAAATTAGAAAACACAATATCTATGAAAAGAAGAAAAATGAAACGCTATGATTGTTGTTGCTTGGTTACTGTTAAAACTTGTCATCATAATTATTAGCGTGTACATAATTACGTAAAAGAAATGAATTTTTCTAAAGAAGAACTAATTCATATGATTTGCATTTTGGGGGAGGTGACAAAAATTGTCTGTTGGCATCCCGGATTTATAAACAACGGTATCCTAATCTTCGACATCCACGACCAGAAGCGCTTCAAAGACTACGTGAGCGCTTCGAGCAAACTAGATCATTGAAATATAATAAAAAAGCTGTAGCAAATCCAACAACAGCAACACAAAAAAACGAATTAGATGTACTATTGTCTTTAGAAGAAAATCCTCATCTAAGCACAAGACAAATTGGAAATGAAGTAAAGATTAGCAAGAGCTCTATACGAAGGAATATAAAGAAACACAAGTATCATCCATACCACGTGTGTATCCATCAAGTCTTGGGTCCCACAGGATTACCAAGATCGTATCATATTTTGTAATTCATTTTTACAAAAAGTAGGTACATGACAATCCAAATTTCCTGGACAAAGTATTATTTAGTGATAAAGCCACGTTTAGTAGCATAGGGGTGGTAAATAAACACAATATGCATTATTATGCCACCGCGAATCCGCACTGGGTAAGACAAATTGATTTTCAGAATCAATGGAAGTTAAATGTATGGGAGGAATAATTGGTTGTAACGTTATAGGCCCGATGGTTCTCTCTTCCGAAGAACGTACCTATATTTTTACAGTGCTTGCCACAACTTCTGGAAAATATTAATCTGCAAACCCGAGCGGAAATGTATTACCAACATCACGGCGCACTTGCTCATTACGATCGACGTGTTCGACAATATTTAAATAACTGGCGTGGGAATCTCTGGATAGGTCGAGGTGGACCTATAGCTTGGCCTGCTACAACCAGACCTCACACCATTAGATTTTTCTTTGTGAGGATATGTGAACAAAAGGTATATCGCGATCCACCAACCACCGAAGAAAACATGAAGCGAAAGAATTCGTGAAGTTTTTAGGAATGTACAACGACATATATGAAAATGTAAAAGAAACACTGATTAGAAGATTACAGTTGTGTATACAACAAAATGGCGACATTTTTGAACATTTAATATAACCTTCCCTTTTGTGTTTATTTATAAGATAAATTTTACTGGTGTTAACAATATGTTGTCTGCTACTCACTGAGTATTGTTGTTTATAAAAGTTATATTTTAAATTTGTTTTTCAATTTAAAGTTTTGTTTTAATTGTTAATTAATTATTATTGTCGTTTAATATTCGATATTAATATCATTTTTTCAACTTTTTATTAAATTTTATGTACCAACTCAATGCATACCTACATTTTACTGACATTTTCTTTTTAAAAAGCAAACTAAACACAATAAGCGTTTACACAAACCCCAACGAGTATGGTATCAAATAAAAGCTAGTCAAAAGGCGAATCGAATGGTGTGAAAATATACAGAGTGTTCCATTTAACATTTTCGAGAAAAATTACACTCTGAGTTATGGAAGATCCTGTATAAACGAATCAAAATATCGTTAAACGGTCTAGAGCGATTCAGAACTGAAAGTAACTAGACTAGACTAGAGTAAGTTTTGATCAGCATTTAAACATTTAATTTTTCAAAATGGCGAAGTGGTGCGTGGTTAAATTTGCGTCTTTTTTCCAATAAAACAGTAAATAGCTAAACAAATGACGATCAAAGACATTTAATACCTTATAATAATTTGTCTCTTTTTGGGTGATCTATCCAAATATTCAACAAAATACAGGGTGTCCCATTTAAAAAAATACAACTTTTGGTATGAAAAACGGAACACTCTGTATAATTCAAAATATTTTTAGGACATGGAGTCAGCTACGATCAATGGTACTTCATGATTTTTTTTTGAAAAATACTCTTAGTTTATGAGCAATCTTCCGTCCTCGCACCATTTGGACAGCCTGTATATGAGAACATATTTTTTTAATTTGTTGAATAGGTATATGACAGAATAATGTATTTAAAACTAAAAAAATATATACTTATATATAATTTGGACAAAAAATATAAACAAAGTTATTTTTTTAATATAAAATATAGTTCAGTCTTTCTTGACTAGAGTACAAAATTAAGCTTTTTTATGCTTAAACAATAAACAACCACTATATTATATCATTTTAGGAGCAAAGACCTTTTACTTGGACGAAGGTTTCCTGAAATTGTAGATACTTGCTTCGACTCCGTGCACTTTGCACAATTTCTTTTTTTTAGGCTTGGTACGTAAATAAAGTCATTTCATCATCAGCCCAAAGAATTCTCGTCTTTTTCCCGAAGTCGTAAAAATATTCCCGCTGGCAACTCTACTTGAACATGTATTTCTTCTGCCAGACGCTGTATATTATAAAGAGGTGCTAATAAAGTTATACCCCGCAGTCACAAACGGTTTTATTACTTCTTTGATTCGCCAAGTGAATTCAAGGCATTGTAAAAAAATACTCCGATAAAACGCAGCATTTTTTTTGTTGCGAACGCCTGTTTTCTAGAATAAGATATCAAAACTTTCACAAGAACCGATAATTTTTATTGTCTAACAACTTTCAATTTCACTTATTTTACATCATTTTGAAATAAAGCGAAAACGGTAATATTCCTTTCACAAATAATTAAGTTAGCAGAAATTCTACACAAAATGTCTCATCAAAACTTAATCTTTCCTAATGTTTTTCCTCTTTAACGCAGACTCATCCAACTCACTCCCCACGAAAAGTACTACAGCCTAGTATATTGTAATGTCAGTATTTCATACAACCCAAAGATAGTAGTCCCCTCCACTAATTTGTGCAGGTTCTTTACCAGGCGCGTACAAAGCAGCTCTGACTCTGGCACACATCAATTTCGCACAGGTCTTTCTTCAGGGGAGCATGTTCAGCCACTAGACCTCTGACGATGCCCAGCTCTTCCTGCTCATTTTTCTTGCAATTCTCTAGCTCGCTTTCTTGATAGTTTGCCTATAAAGGTTTCACCATGTACTTTATCTCGAATATTTCTTAAGTGTTAATATTGTTTGGCCCAAACCCACTCTCCATTTTTTTTGAGGAAAGGTGACTTTATAGGAAATTTTGCTATCTCAAAGAACGATTCTGGTCCGTATATTTCTGTCTCTTGATGATAAACTCAGCCTTAGATTACAGGCTTATTTTTTACTTTAAAATGTTTTATACAAATGATTTATAAAATTCAATGCTATTTACCTATTTTGTATACGGTAAAATATAAATTGCGTCTGATGGATCTTAAATGGGTTTCAAAAGGTCTTCAAACTTTTGCGCTATTATAATTTTATAAAAATCACTAACAAGAATGTCATTTCTTTTGAAAACATTAGAATATCATATTAGACTAATAATTCTTCCAGACCGGCCCCTTTAGGTACACCAATATGCTATCAACTAGGCAAATCAAGCCCGGCTGATGGTCTAGTGGCTACAATGAATTGCTCTCAGAGTGAGGTTCTCGTGGTTTCTCTCACATCTTGGCAAATGTTGAGGGATGAAGATCTTAAGGATGCGCGAAAAAGCAATATGACGGGCACGTATATTAATGCAGTGTACAGCACGGCTTATTCTGTAGCTTTTTGCAAAATTGAGACAGTAAACCTCGCTTTTGCTGATCGTGTTTTGAAGCATGCATGTATATATCTTCAATTTGACTATCTCATTTTTTTTAAATGGCTCTTGCATTTGTCATAATTCCTTTTTTGTTTCTGGGCGCAAAGAAAAAAAAAATTATGTTAAATATAGGAGCAAATTAAAAAAATCGAGATAGTCAAATTGAAGGTATGCATCTATACTTTAAAACGCAATAAGCAAACTCAAAGTTTATTGTCTCAATTCGCAAAAAGTTACCAATAAGCCGTGCTGTAAACTGCATTAATATACGTATCCGCCATATTGCTTTGCCGTACGCCCTTAATTAATGTTTCATTACTGAAAACATAATTAAATAATTTTATTTTTATAGAAACTGAAGAAATGAAAAATCTACCCTCCACCAATTTGAATGCAATCTTAAGTCGCTCCACAGGCGCAGGCATAATAATAACTCATGACTGGGTCGATGCTTCCTATAATTGGCGAAAGCAGTTGGGGGATGATAAGGCATGAATTATTATTATTGCTAAATCAACGGATCCTGCACTAAACAATATAGCATCCAGAAATTCGAACTCTCTCGAATCCTTCATCATTTGCGGACACAGGAAGAACATTCAACAATACATTTCTTTCATCCCTATGCAAGGCATTGACCATAATAAACGGGTCGTCGCTAAGCTGTTTTTGTGGAGGCCTTCTGACCTGAAGTCTCCGGAAACACTTTTTCCTTTTTATACTTAATCTTCCATTTCTTTTACTCACTAAATTATACCAGCCATACCAAAATCCTGGCACCCTTTACTAATCTGTACAGGTCTCTGACTGGTTGATCGAAGTACTTCTCTGGTTTCATTTTTGGCTTGGCAAAAATTGCCTACATTTTTGCACCCAGAGCCTCACATTCACGCAGAATGTGGCAAGCGGTTTCTGTCATCTCATTACATGGTTGATGAGTTGGTACGTCAGTGTTGATCCCATTTTTTTTTGAGAAATGTTACGGTGCGAAGGTGAATCTTACTAAGCTACACTAGTTCTTCAAACTTCTTCTTCGATAGTCCCTTAATAAAAGTCTTCCTATGAATTTGTCTGCTTGTTTTATCCCAATATTCTCAGACTTTTTCTTTTACCCAACTTACTTGCTCTCCTGCTGTGTTTTTAGATATTTATAAAACAGGTTGTGAGCATAGATATGGCTTTATTATGGTCTGTTAGGCTATGCAATTCTCGAATAGATTCCTAAGCCACTCTTCAGAATCATCTAGCTGTATTATAGATGCGTTTGTTTTCATAAACATTCTGATTAATTTGAGTCACACAGTGCAATATTGCATGATGGCCATTCTTGCCTCCCCGATTATCACCAAATAGAGAGGACGGGGGTCTAGTAGGCATTTCATTGTCACTTTCAGAGTAGTTCTCATTGTGCCTGTTATTCCTAAACATGTAAGCCTCTGTGTATTGCTGAGTTCAGTTACAACAATTTGTTGCTACATCTTTGTCCACTCTAGCCATAAGATAGTGATCATAGGTCTGACCATTGTAATGTATGTCCAGTTGTCCAGTACATCATATTTGCCGCCAGTGTCACCCTCATCTCTCTTTAAGGGTTTATGAATAGATGTAGATACTACAAGAGGCTACTTATTCTAAGTACTATGTTACTTCTAATAAATAATAATAATAATACTACTAAACTATTAGTACTAAATAATTTCCCTGTGATTGGCAGTAACAAAAAATATATAGTAGCTCGCAGTTATGTGAATACTGATTTATATGAAAAGCTGAAATGTGTGATAACCAAAAATGTGACTAGTTCGGTCAGCTATCAATTGTTATTATATGCGCCTATGGAACGACTTTAGTTATCCCCCAGCATTCGCCAAAGAGTAAGGGAAAACCATGGCAAAAACCTTACCAGAGTAAGGTGCGCTCAGAGGAGCAAGATCTGAGAAGAAGTCCCAGACCTTGTTACAAATAACCGGCAAAATTATTATTGTCCTTCTGAGTTTTGAAGAAACAGCCTCCACGTTCCCTCAATTCCGACAGCCGTCTTCATGTAGCTGCTCCCTTCCTTACACATCACCAATTTGAAGTTAAAACAGGATGAAGTAAGGATCTAATAACAAAAAAAAAACCACAGCAGTACCTATTCTAAAACTTAACAAGAACTTAATATTAATAGTAGTTGAATTAAAGATTTATATTTTAAATGTTTATTTATATACCCCAACCATGTTAAAAACTATAATCTAACACTAATTCAGACCATTAAAGAGCATAAAATATTCATTCATAAATACGTACTATCTTACTAACTATTTGAATATCATGCCGCAACCTATCTAGTTCTTTAGCAGTAATGCTAAAAAAAATCCCAACATTCGATCGATTCATTATCTCTAATATCTGTTTCCGCGTCGCTGCTAATTTAACCCCTTAGCTAATGCCCTAACGTCCATACGCGACATTCACAATAAGACATGCCCCGCTATGTCTATCCCGTTTCAACTGGACAGACAGACAATTCTGTAACAGAGCAGGATGTGAGCGCAAGAATCCTTTATTCCGGTTTAAAAGTAAAAAATAATACTACGAAACCTTGAGCAATTTGAGATGTAATTAGAATAATTCTGAATGGAAACATGAGACATAAATCAATAAGTTTCAGTGACAGTCAGGCGATGCTGAGAGCACTAGAGGCGTGCAAATACGATTCGAAGCTGATCAGGAGCTGCGAGAATGCTTTAATCGAGAATGGCTGACACTTTAGTCTTATCTTGAATACTTGGGTAGTCACTCATTTGGGAAAATGAAGAACAGACAATGTTGCGAGAAATGGTGCTGCGGAACAATTTCGGAGACCAGACCCTCCCAAAGGCATATACTATATACCAAAGCTAAATAACAAATCAATTTCTGGGCAAATCAGAAATTGATTCAATATTGGAAAAATTATCCTTACTAAAGTATGTATAATGTACCAAACACTGTGAAGTATATATCACTAATTATGTCGGAACCAAGTAACTATTTGAACTTGACCGCGAAATTGTGAAAGTAATTGTTTCTGTCTTTAACCTGAGTAGGAACAATGTTCGCATATTAACAGAAGTAGTCTCACTACTGATAAAGGTCTGAGATATAGAGATAGATTGATAATGAAAGCTGGATAGTGTAAATTTTTGTGGGGGAACAGGATGAAACATCCATCCACCTCCTCTCAAACTGCGTAGCACTGTACAACTCAAGGGCGTTGCACCTGGAAGCATGTGAAATCAAAGAGGGCGACTTACCTAATCTGCGGCCTTCTGACATCCTACACTTTCTGAAAGGAATAGGATTGGAAGGCTAGCTGTAAAGCAGCAAGACTAGGGGACACAATAGATGTATTAGGTCGCAGTGTAACATCACCTTCTCTACATACTTACATACATACATTCTGTCTTAGGGTTACTGCAAATTTAAAAAGCACCTAAGCAGAGTCGAGCTCTATGATGAGAACGAAGAGACAGTTGGGCTCATATTCTGTCACTGTCTTGCCGGCTGCCACGACAATAATGTATTTCATCTTTGGGAAGGTAGAGCTTTCCTTAGAAGACTAAAAAACAAACTCAAACAGCAAGATTCTGAACCATCTTAAGGGCTTCAACTTATTGGATGAACTTTAAGTTACAATTGCTTTACAGCAGATCTTAGTCGCTGCAGTGGATGAAACGATTAACCGACTCATGCGGATTCCATCTCTCTCAAATCCTTAATTCTAATTTCTAAAAAAAACCCATATGGTGCGTCTACTTTTTGATACACGTTCTCACTAATATCCTTGCTGGCCTTACAGTCACATAGGCTATCTAAGTGTAATAAAAGATGGATGTTATGTATGCATTGTTTATTGCATTTAGCAGTTATAACAACTATAGCAAAGAAAGATACTTTTAAATTAAATTATTCAATTCTTATGGATTAAGTAAAAAATGCACTTCTAGTCGTGTATGTTGTGCTGTCATCGTGTTTCTAACTCAATCTCGCTACAACATAACGTTGTGTAATACTAAATACAAAATAATAAAGATTATACTGTATGCCACCGGCACTATTAACACAGTTGGTACATACATACAACTACTAAAAGAATTCGCTGCTGCCGTAGTTTTAACAGAGCTGCTAACCTTATAGACTAAGTTGTGAATGGTATGCAGCACATAACAGTATTTTAGTATTATGCAACATTAATCCCTATTTAATATTTATAACTAACAGTTAAAAAGTTGTAAGTGATTTCGTACACATATGTATGCGCACATATTACGAAGTGATCGTGTAATTTTCAGATAGAATATAAATAATGAACTTTGCATATGTAAAGATCCACTCCTATGTATAATAGACCGTTAAGAATTGGCAATTATAAAAATGATGTAATTACGTAAATTGCTATTTACCTTGCACTATTACATCTTCTAACACAATATTTCCCTTATTTACAATTTCTAACAATAGCTATTTTTATAAATAGAAACAATAAACTCTGTTGACCTCTTTTATTTATATACTATTTATATTGCCTAGTAATATGCACCTTTAACAATTACTGATAATGAGCAATTCCAATTTTTTACACCCGTTTACACATGAAATGAGATATAATTGTGCGCGTTCACTTACCTCTATTATGATTACACACAATACATTTTACTGAACGATGTGATCATGGCTTAGTGATTAAAGAATTGTATTAGAACAATGCACAATGTACCTATTTTATTAACATCAAGCAGGTTTTTAATTACATTAGTTCAATTACAACTGCAAAATACATTTTATGAAGTCGAATAAAATGCACACTAATTTGCAATAGGATTCAGTTCAAGGTAATCAAACTTTTGTGCTTGATTATTGACGAAGTGATGATGTTACCATAACCTTTAAGGAGAAAAAAGTATAAATAATTTTATGGTAATTATAGTAAACTATACCACAAACTCCGGTTATTTTAATTACAAATAATAGAGCGCTCTACAATGTATGTACAACATCTTTGTATTTTCTTAAACAATTCACCAATACTGGGTGATAGCAATAAGAAGAAAGTCTCCTAGATTATATTTTATATTTTCTATATATTTCATTTATATACTCTATCTTATCAAATTAAGTGTAAATTGTGTAAAAGAATGTATAAAATTAAATTAAACCTTAGCTTAAAATACATTTCTTCTAAATAAATACGTTAACTAATTTTATTTTTTTGTGTGTTTTTTTATGATATTCAAACTAAATAAAAATCCGTTTCAATAGTTAATAGCTACTAAATATTTTATTACATTTGGGTTTCATTTTGTTCTCTTTAAATAGGTCTGACATATTTATATGCTAAATGCAAAAACATCTGTCTCTTTTAAAGTTCATTTTATGGTAACGTCGAGATATTTGTAGGACAAAAAATGTTTACCAAAAATAGATACGAGTGAATATTTAATATTTAGTGACATAACAATCTTGACAGAAATAAAGATAATATTATTATTTTATACATTACTATTATGTGAGATCAGGTTATTGGGGATGCAGTTGGAAAGAGTATACAGTCAAAACCGTCTTTATTAAATATCTAAGCTTACGCAAACATCCTTGGCTTCATCAGAGCATGTTTATTAACGATCAGGCAACAATAAAATATAAATTTAATTAAAGTAAAGTACTTACTAATTAGAGTTAAATTAGAGTGGCAGTAACAGGCGAAAACATGAAAATAAATTTAACTTTAACAATATGATTAAAATATACGTTCACGTTGAAAAGATAATGAAGAAGCATCGTTTCACGTGGAACAACACAATATAAGTTTTTACAAATTTAAAATAAAACGGTTGAAAGTAGTAGTTGTAGTCGAGAAATATCACAGCAACAACAAGAAAGTGTGAGCTTAGGAAGAAAATATAGGGAATTTAAAGTTAAGCAGTTGACAACACAAATGTCATAAATCACCACTGTGACAAAAGTAAACGGTGACAAAATCATAGATGGAAGAGTAGAATCAAGATGGGGGAATGTGACTGTATACAGTGTTGTCCAAATGTAGCAAATACGAATACATGTTACTAAGGTTGTCAATATCTGTTCTAAAATTGATAGAATTGGAGTTCTTGTTTACGTAGTACATCTCTAAAAAGAAACGTCTCCTGTAACTACCTTCAATATAGCAAATATTTTAAATTGGAGTTTAGATAATAAATTAAATTTTAATGTGGATAAATCAGAGGCGGTATTTTTTGGCAAACCGAGGCAAAGAAAGCCTACATTTAAATTAGGGGAGGGTAGAATTTATTATAAAGAATTTGTTAAATATCTTGGGGTTATTTTAGATGATAAACTAAATTTTAAAGCGCATATTCAGTATATTACCGCGAAAGGTAGGAAAATGAGCAATAAAATTAGAGCATCGGCTAGGGTTACGTGGGGTTTAAACGGTAACGCGGCGGGTACTATTTATAGGGGCGCTATTGAACCGGCAATGTTGTACGCGGGGGCGATATGGGCAGACGCGTGTAAAATTAAAGAAACTAAAAAATTAATCGGGCGAAAGATTATTAACATAGGGCCGCGAACGCGTATTCATCTATTTCGGCAGACGCGGCGTGTGTTATTTCGGTATTTTACCAGTAGATTTACGTTTGAGGAACTTAAATTTCGTAGGGTGCGAATAAAATAGGTTTGAGGGTTTGATTACGGCAACGGGAATTAGATTAGAACCGGCGATTTAGAAAGGCGAGTAGATATAGGAGGCCGAATTCATCCCGCGGAATTAAAAAGTATTAGTTATGATAATTTATAGCACTTTTCGAGAGGTTTAGAAATTTTTACGGATGAGTCGAAGGTTGAGGGTGGTACAGGCGGCTTTTTTGTTTATAATAGGTATTGAAATACATAATCAACAGTTTAAATTAGGGATCATTGCAATATTTTCAGGCAGAATTAGTTGCAATAAGTCAGCAGTAGTTTATAGTAGGCGCGAATGGGAATTAATGCGGGACGTGAGAATTATAACAGATAGCTTATCTGTATTAGAGGCGTTAGGGAATTTAAAAAATCCGACCGATTTGCTTAAATATATATGATAAAACTTTTTTGGACTAGGGCTCATGTAGGTACAATCGGTAATGAGAGGGCGGATCAATTAGCGAAAGAGGTGGTATCTAGGGGAGATAGTTTATTATTAGATTTGGCTAATTTCGCTAGTGTAGTTAAAAAAGCGTTTAGGGATAAACTTATAATGATTGGCAGAGTAGTGGATAATACCTTAAATGGAGGTGACTAGGAAATTTATCGGTAGCGTTACACGTTTAGGGAAATGAGGGTTAATTTATCGTATCAGGCGGTAGAATTAATAACAGGTCACGGTAATTTTAAATCATTTTATGTAGAATTGGTAGGGTTAATGATTCTCTTTGTGAGTGTGGTGGGGTAGATACAGCTGGCATGTCTTATTTGAATGTCCACTCACTGATGAGTGGCGGTCGCGTACGGAGGTTAGGCATTAGCTAGGGGTTAAATTGGCCGCGACGCGAAACAGATATTAGAGATAATGAGTCGATCGAATGGTGGATTTTTTAGTAATGTTGCTAAAGAACTAGATAGGCTACGGCATGAATTTAGATAGTTAGTAGGGTAGCAAGCTTATAAATGAATATTTTATGCTCTTTAGTGGTCGGAATTGGTGTTAAACTATAAATATTTAAAATATAAATATTTATTTAATTACTCTTGGTTAGAATAATTAGGATTAAGTTACTATTAAGTATTAGAATAGGTTACTGCTGTTGTTTTGTTGTTTTTAGGTCATCATCTTTCCTGTTCAACTTCTGAATGCGTGAAAAGGAGCAGCTACGCGAGAACGGCAAGGCTGTCGGAATTTGAGGAGACGTGGAGGCTGCTTCTTCGGCACTCAGAAGGATATAATAATTTGTGGCTATCAGTAATAAGGTCTGGGACTTCTTCAGATCCTCCCAGAGTAAGGTTTTGCCATGCTTTTCCCTTACTCGTGGCATTGATTTTCTATATAGTATATTATATATAATCAGTGTCCTTGGCGAATGCTGGGAGATAACGAAAGTCGTTCCATGGGCGCATTTAATAATAACTGATAGCTGACTGATTTACAGTAGACTCGCGATTATGTAAACTAATCACATTTTACATTTTTTTATCATTTTTCAAAAGTAATATTCGTATGGTCGCGAGGCTACTGTATTATATTTTTGTTATTAAAAATCATAGGGAAGTTATTTAGTTAGAGTAGGATCATTTCAATTGTTATGGAACCCATATAGTACTTAGAATAGATAGCCTCGTGTAGTACCTTTTCAGGTGGAGCACGGGGTTAGGATGATTTGTAATAATTTAGTTTTCATAAATAAAGTGTAACTACCTTCATGAGTGAGAATCGAAGCTTTGTCAAAGTCAAAAGAGTGGCCATGGCTAAGGAAATGACCAGCCAGTGCACTACGATTTTTTTGATTAATATAATCATGTTTATGTTGTTGTAGACGTTTATAAAAGAATTGAGAACTTTGTCTTATATAAACTGCCTGGCAATTATGGCGAGGTATGCTATAAATGATATTGGATTGGAGTGAGTTTGGGTGGGAGTTTTATATTTAGAAAAGAAGAAATTTAAAGTGTGTGGATTATAGGGGGCAATTTGGAGGATTCATTATTGAGTTTTTTTTTTAATTTTTGGAATGAGATCGGGAATGTAAGAGAATTTGTAGTACAGTTTGATGTGAGGGTTATTATTGGTTGTAAGTGGGATGAGAACGGACAGATGGGTATTGATATGGGGGGCTAAGGAGAGCGTCCTCCGAACTAGTGAAGGTAAATATCCATTATTAATGAAGATGTCTTGTAATTTGATTTTGTTTTTGTTGTAGAAGGATGGATGAAATAACTTCGACACCCTATCTCTCATGGCGACCATTGTGTTGATTTTTTGATTGTTGGGATTTAGAGATACGATTATAATGAAAATTGATGACTCTGCAGAAAAAGTAGGTTTCGTGTACGAATCTAGGATAATAGATTGCAGTGGCGGCTGGTACTAAAGGGCACAAAGGCACGTGCCCACCCAACCACCAAGATAAACACAGAAAGAAATTCACATGTAATTCAGTGCATTATTTTATTTTATTATTTTTACATATTTTTATAACGATGCTATCAAGTTTCTTTCCGCACCACAGACACTAGCGCATATGCGAACGCTCAAAACTATGTTCCGGGGCACTATTTCCAATCTACCTATTTCGAGTATGAATCGGACGGCTCCGTTTATCTTCGCCATATGCGCTTATGCGGTCCCTTTAGGGCACGCAATTTCGTGTCTCCAGTTAACGTCTTGCAGGCATTGCGACTGCATTGTTTTCAGCGCGTACCGCGCATGTGTGATTGCAAAAGTTTGAGGTGATGTTTATTATTAATTATGGAAGTTAATTGTGTGCAAAATCATTTGGGGAAGAACTTTTAATTAAGAAGAAAGGAAAACCTATTCCTGATCTTCAAATAAACTACACTTCCTCAAGTAAAATTCGAACTTACAATAGCGTATTCAATAAAAATATAAATGAAAAATATGAGTGGATGTGCGCATGTTCACTAACAAATTATTTTTCTTTATCTGCTTAATTTTTAAGAAAGAGGTTAGTGCGTGGAATGAACAAAGGTTGAATGATTTAAAGCATATCGCAGAGAGGCCAAAGAAACATAAAAATTCCGTTTCTCACATGAATGCATGCGTGGATTTTAGTGTTCTAGGCGAAGTGGACATACGTAAACAGTTAGACAGTGCTTATTTGCGACATAAAATTAAGTACAACGAAGATGTAGAGAAAAATGATCGTATTTTTCGCCGGTTAATTATGTGTATAAAATTTTGCCTAGATTTTATGTACAAAAAATAAGTACGTTTTTATTTTGTATGTTTGATAGACCAAAATTAGGTGAGTAGTAATAGATAAATAAATTAAATTCGAAAGTGTACTGCCTAATTCTTTCGTTAATATACTATAGGATCAAATTGTTTTGGCCACTAATTTCGACATATGGTAGTAATTGTCTTCTTCAGGCCTCAGCATGATCCCATAATAGTTGACTGTTGCGGCCGGACATTTCTTTCCCACGATATCCGGTCAGCGAATCACGTAACTATAATCCAATTTTAATACACTGTTTGCTAAGTTTTTTAATCCGTTGATTATTATGGGATCATGCTGAGGCCGAAAGAAGACAATTACTACCATATGTAGAAACTAATAGCCAAAACAATTTGATCCTATGGTATATTAATGAAGGAATTAAGAAGTACACTTTCGAATTTAATTTATTTATCTATTTTTATTTTGTGCCCACCCTCTTTCATAACTCACGAGCCGCCACTGATAGATTGGTCCTTACATCTGATAACCAACGTATCCAAAAGTGGTATAGCTCTACGGGTCTTTTGTTCTATTGTAAATTGTAAATGGCTATTAAATCCGTCAAGGATGTCTAAAATAGTTTGAGTTTGATCTTGAGGTACTGATGTAATGATATCATCCACATATTTATAGATGAATGAAAGTTGAAAAGGTAACTTGCTGATGCTGCATTCCAACAAGTGGACCATCACCATACATGCAAATATCTGCATGCATAACTGAATCGACAATAAAAGTTATGATTCTGATCAGTTCTTCTTTATTGATGTTGGTGTGAGGTGTTACATAATTCCAATGGTGTTGTAAGATATCAAGGACAAGAGTTAAAAGAACGTTGGTATAGAGTGAAACGACATCAAGAGAGAGGAGGACATAATTCAGTCAGTTTCGTTCAAAAAGGATTTTGTTAATATGTCGGCAACAAATTTAGATAAGTTATAAGTGGGTCAGCCAGTGAAGGAAACTATTGGACGTGCGGGGCAACCAGATTTATGTACTTTGAGAAGAGCATAAAATTTGCCAGAAGTGCCTTTATAGCAAGATAGTTTTTTATAAAGATAATAATATATAATTATAATTTAATGTTGCCTCAACCCCACACATTCTTGTTGTTACTGTGATATTTTCCCGACTATATTTTAATTTCGACCGCTTTATTTTAAATTGTAACATAATTTATATTACGTTGTTCAACGTGAACGTATACTTTAATCATATTGTGAACGTTAAATTTAATTTCATGTTTTCGCTCTAATTAGTAAGTAATTTACTTTAATTAGTTATATATTTTATTTTTGCCTGATTGTTAATAGATATTCTCTGATGAAACCAAGGATGTTGGCGAAAGCTTAAATATTTAATAAAGGAGTTTTTGACTGTAAACTTTGTTCGGCTGCATCCCCAATAACCTGATTTCCCAACAAGTTTAGCTGGTACTTCTTCCAACAATTGTTATTCTGGAAGGATAAATGAATGATAATTTAAGATGGAAATCTCATTATTAACGTGAAGATATTTGCTAAACTGTCGATCTGAAACTACAATATGTATCTATATAAAGAATAACAATAATTGTAGGACGACTTTAAGCCACTATATTTGCGTAAATTAACGCTAATTACGTGACCTAATTATTATTATGTTATTTTATTGAATAATGCAGATCAGGACATATGCAATTTCTTGTCCATCATTTACGGCATTATTGTGTTTTTTTTTTTAATTTGAGTGAGTTCTAATATACTCGTTTGTTCGTAATTAAAAGAATAGTTCCCTTTCTGATATGTCTGTTAAAATGATCTGATAATTGTTGTTTTGGTCTGATTTGGTCTGAGGTTTATGACTTATTTTATCTTCCCTTTCGACGTGTTGTATTATTTTATTATTCCATATTAATATTAATTCCGTTTGAATATATTATGCTAGCTTATTATGAAAGTTTGCATCGTTTATAGAAACTTGAAGTTTGTTAATGGAAGCATGTTGTTGAGAAATTTATAAACATAAAATGAAACAGAACTTTGCGCATTACTTCAATACATACTATAAGATAATATTTACAACGTCTTAAGCTTATTTTATCTTTCATCTTCATCGCCCTAACATGCTATCGAAACCATGTGAAATTCACAATAATAATAGTAGTAGGTAACACTGTAAATTTAAATATGCGTTCGAGGAAAAGTATATGTTTGTTTGACGATTTGGTGGGTATGCAACAACTCTCATCACTTTCTTTCTGTGCAAACATAATTAGTCAAAATATCAACGGGTTCATTAGACCTCTAATGATCACCAGATTGTTCCGACACAGCTGTGCATCTCCATAGAGTCATACTTACATATAGTCGTACGTATTGTGTTGAACTCCTGGTTAAAGGTCATGTAAGAAATACTTTTACTTTCTATTAATTTACAAGCGTGCAAATACTTAATTTGATAGCCCAGGTGTACCTAGCCATTCCCCAAACGATTTTCGGATAAGCACACTTCTTTTTGAAGCAGTGAAATTTCATCAGAAACCTTTAGAAATTCATTGAAGGAAGTAAATCGAAGATATCTTGAATATATATTCAGATAATTTCATAATAACAGTTGGGAAAGTTAATACCGAAAACAAAATATAATTAAATAAGATCATCATCTGCTACATTCACTTACAACAACGTTACTTCATTGTAATTAATTGGTATGTGCTGTTATTTTAAGCACTTTGCTGGATGTTCACCCTGTAAGACGGTAAAAGTAGCTTTCCAGTGCATTAAGGACAATAGGATTTTGCCGAGCGTTAAGTTTCGCTAATGCATCTGATGACAACCCATAGCGGCGTCATATATTATTTACAAGATTATAACACTGAAATATCAAATAGCGAGCGGTTACATCAATTTATCAGTTTTACAAAGCAACCTTTCATTTATAATTACGTTCGAATATATATCTTCTTAATACGTATTACCGCAAATGAGTTTTGAAAGATGTAAACCACACTTTGTTCGAAATTTACTAGTAGTAAATATATGTACATACCTACAAATTATCATAAGCAAATCCAGGAAATGTGTTATTAGAAAAGATGATTATGTGCGTTACCTTGACTTTTCAATATTTCCTAAAGAAACATAAAAACGATATGTTCATATCCTTCAGATCTGATAATTGATGTTGGCAGTTTCAATTGAACCTGTTTCTACTTGTGCCAATTTTGTGGATGTTTTGCATATGAAAATCAGGACCCTACATCTAATTTGAATATCTTTTTCCTGTGATTTTACATTTTACATCGAAAAAACAATAATAATTTATAAAAGACGTAATAAGACGTATACACTAGAGAGATCTCAGGCCATACATAAATCTTTTATCATATAATGTTATACATTCGTATTTAAATTAAGCTATCTATTTATATATCGTGTTGGAGCTGATTTTTATTTTGCTGCTTATTAAATCACTATACCTTCGATATTATATGTTTGTAGGGAGCGTTGTAGTCTCTAGACTTTTTGAATGTAATTTAGTATTTCTTGCATGCAAACTACTCTAAACATTGATGCTCTGTATCTGTACGGATTTCTGACCGATCAACAGCAAGGTGAATGAAAGTAAATGGTACAATTTGTCACAAATTCTTTAATGACGGCAACCGGTTTCATCCACTAAGGAACATCTTCAGGTCAGCTGAAAATATCCAACAAGAAATTAACAATGTAAATTAATTAGATTGAAGGTAAAATGAATAAAAGGCATACAATTGTGTAAATTATTGTACAAAATAATTAATTAATAAATATAAATTGTATAAGTAAATAAAAAGATAGAAGTTATAATACTCACAATTAAAAACAGTTTACAAATAAGTCACGTAGTAAAATAATAAAAATAGATTTGTAAAATTGAATAAAATCGTATAAGACTTGTTAACACACATTGTAAAACGACAAACTACACTTTAAAATAAAAGAAAGAAGATAAATTGTACGGACGCAGCAAAACCGGATGATGATCCGAAATTTTCTTTAAAGTTAAATATAAATATAAGGGGGAATCTTCCAGAAAACCCAGCTACGCTATCTACGTGTAAAAAGTAAAATAAGGGAGTAAAAGAGAAGTAAAGAAAAAGAAAATTGTAAACCGTTTGTGTGAACTGACTACATGTCACCTTTTTAATAAAGTTTTTAATTTTGGATTAGAATCAAAATTAATCAGCGCTTTAGAGAAAATTATTTACTTTCAATTTCATGCCTTACAATTTCTAAAGTTGTTTAGAAAGATTCCTGCTTTACCGGTATGCAAGATTTGAAAGCCATTTTGTATGTCAAAAGTATGTTTATTGTCTTTAAGGTGCTTTTCAAACAAGGACTCTCCCCGTCAATCCAAGTATGGAGCACCTCCGATGTTCCTTTATATGGATTCCAAATAAATAAGAAATAAGGTTTTAAAATATTAGCAATTTTGTAAGATACTGGCCCTATGTTGGGTATCGAAATATAATATTTCTCGTTATCAACTGATAAACTACCTGTAGTATCCAAGTAAACTGAAGTCTCTCTAGTTTTATTTATAATTTTTATAGTAATTTATCTATGATACTAGGATTAAAATTATTGATTAGAGAAATTTGTTTAAGTATGTTAGCTTAATCGGCTCAATGAAATATAACGAACGCCAGTTTTGTTTTAATAACTTTATTTGGTTTACTGAATGACCGCGAGTTATCAATTTTATGTATGAATTCCAGTAGAGAATGAAGCTAGGCGTCAATATAATGAATGTTGATATGTTAATCGCAAGTGGTTGACTTAATGTATGTTACTCATAATCCTAATAAATTTTAGTTATTGTTATAGAGTAAACTTCTCATTAAAATAATGAACTTAATTCATTGATGCAATAATCGCATTTCTTTCACTACATTCACGGTTGAGTATACGCCGCTGGTTTATTTAATTAGATTGCAAAGAAAGTAATATCAAAAGATTGATATCAAGCATTGATGATTACCAAAAAAACACCTAAAGAAAATCAATTAACGGTAAGAATGCCACTATGGCAGGGACTCATGATCTATTGTGGAAGAGGAATTACTATACAAGCAGAAAACTATTATTCTCCATTTCTCCTAAGAGATGTACGCCCTCTTGGGATCACACGTCAAATTTCCACTCAGTCCGTACACATTTCGTTCTCGCAGTAAATTACAAACCATTGAACTAGGGAAGAAGGTACTATATAAAGCTTTATTCGCGAAATTACGTTCATACTGTGAATAATTTTATGGAAATTGTACGTAAAAATAATAATATATATTTGTTCATATTCATTTTATTAATAAAATTATTTATTGAACGTATGCTAATATAGTTACCATAACAAATATTATCCACGATCTAATTAATGTACAATGATTTTTTATAATAATGAAATAGTATGGCAAAACACTAGTGTTATATAATATTTTTTTCTATTTCGCATTAATTTACGTTTATTTATTATCAAAAATTATCCATACAAGGAATTTTAACGTTTCCATGTTTGTGATACAATTCTAGCAATTGCATGCAAAATCCGATATAAAAATGTCAAATGTGAAATGTCAAACCACGAATCGCACCACCAGGCTCACATAAAATGTCACCATAATGCAAAACTAATATGTATCTTATATTTTTGAGTGTTGTTTTGTTTACTAAAAGCCTTTTAACTTCAACAGCTTGTAACTTGAAAACAAAAAGCAATCGGGCATTAGTGTATAGGAACTTTTTTTGTTATTTCATGGTTCCCTATCACATGTTGCTATGCATTGTAGTTTTTTCTATGTCACCCTGTATAACTGTCTTTGAGGTTTATGGTGTAAGAGTCTGCTTTTCCTCTTTATTATACGTACTGCTGAGGTATAGAAAACCCAAGTTTGTTGAGTGTATTTTGACTTGCATATTTTGATTTGTTTACTTTCTTCCGAGCTGTGGTTTTGGTTTACCGATAATTTTTCACAAATTTTATGTTTATCTGGTATAAATTTAGATAAAGAATTTATTGTATGATTTAATTAATTTAGTGTTAAGTTTTTTAAATTTATTCCATTCATTTATTTATCTAGTGTTCGCTAGTGTAGATTTAATGCGGATTCTATTCAATTTTGGCGTATTGTTTATACGACTGCGTTGTAGGATTAGAGAGGATTTTTGTAAGAAAAACAGTTGTAGGGTTTTGTAAAGGACTTCCTTATTCGACTATTGACGTGAGTGGACGTATTTTGTATATCATTGTTTGCCATTTTGTAATTCATTTAATATTGAAATTTAATTTCTGTAAAAAATTAGTCCATCAAGGAATTCATTTTGTGATAATTGTTAATGTATTGACTTGTACACGTTGTAGATATAAGATCAATTATTATTTTTTGTTTAGGAAGATACATTTTAGTTTCTTTTTTTCTCATTATAGTTTAAAGAGTTAATTTTCCGTTATTCAAATTTGCTATTTAATTTTTATTTACCAATCACCTCGGTTGGGTGAGTAGAATCTTTGTTCTTGCATTTAGTTTTTCATTTTGTAAATTTCTAGAAATTGTCCACGCTTAATTTATTTTAATTTGAAACCACGTGGATTGAAATTGAAAGATTTTGGATGATCTTCTTGAACAAACAAAATTTTTGCTTTGCATTGGAAATGGCATTGTCTTATTTTAATTTAGAGTCAAGTGCAGTTTTTATTTTAGGCCAGAACCTTCAGTTCACGGTTTTTTTTCTGCATAATCTGTAATTTAACCCGTTGTGGTGATAAATTGATTGTTAATTTGCGTGTTTGGATTAAAAATTCTGTTTATTTTTATCTTAAACCTTTACAATTTTTCGGGTAATTAAGAAGGTTTGATTTCATTCACTCACAATTTACTTTTCGTGGTTAGATTCAAGTTTTAATTCGCGAGGGTAACTCTGAGGTTAATTGTCCTTATGTTCAATTTAAAAGTTTTATCCGTTGAGCTAGCAAATTTTATTTTTCTTTGTCATTTTAAAAATTTCAGTTTTGCATTTTTCATTTATTTTAATCAGTACACAGCAGTACGTACTAAAAATTAATATATCATTTTTTGTCTCACTTTCTTTAATTCAAGCTCTCCCTAATTTAAACAAATTGGAATGCTGCATGAGAATTGGATATACCGCAGGAGCCATCCGAACTCCAAAGAGCTAGATACGTTGTTAAAATGCATGAAGCGCACGCTTCTGTTCGTAGTTGATGTGGCTCGTGCAGTAGAGAGAGTCAACTGTATTAATTCATTTGTAGCTGTTAAGACCATTTATTTTACATTGCATTAATTATCAGAAAATACACTTGAATGTAAACTTTGAAACCAGTGGTAAAGCTATTATTGAGATTGTTTAGTACGGTTAAAATAAGAACGGAAGTGATTTGTTTAATATAAAGCAGTTTCCTTTTTATTTTTGTATTTTACTGAATTTAAAACTTTTCAGGAGATTTAAATCAATGATAACTAGAACATAGGTTTGAGTGTATGAATTTCAAATAAAAAAAATTATTCAACATCAAACGATTTGGAACTTGTAAGTGATTGAAATAGCAAAAACGACTCAAATCATGATTTCACTTACAATTGTGTTTAACGGATTACATACTTTTTATTTTGTACTTTTCTCATACTCTAATAAAAATAAACGATACTTCTAGTACACATAACCGTATTTACCAATCTTTCTTGTTTATTTGTAGGTCTAACTATCAGATTTAAAGCTAGTCAAGCGATTTATTGAAAAGCAAAATTTTGTTATGAAGTTATACATGCCAGACTTATTTCAACTTTTTTTTTTATCAAGGAAATGACCTTGTAAGAAAATCCACCGTAAATTCTATTATCGCCAGAATTTTATATTAACATGTCTTAACTTGTGTAAGAAATATTTTCCCTTTGCATTAATTTGTTTGTACCGTCTACCATTTATGTACAAAAAGTATTAAACTATTCTCGATTTTTACGGAGAGAACTGTATATACACTTTGTAAAAGCATTTTGATAAGTAGACGGACGAGGCCTGAAATTTGATACCGATGCCGACAGCCGTTTCTTTAACGCTATAAGGGCTACGGCACGCCGACTAGTCAAATAAACAAAACGCTGAGACGGTTGAATTCCGATAATATACTTTAGACTAGAGTGACGAATTAGTCGTGGTACAGTGAGTGTAGGTTTGTGACCCGTTTAAAGGTGAGTTTAATCACAGAGCATTCCTGTTATTTTAGTATAAGGTAGAGTAACAAATTAGATTTGCGAAGTAGCCTGGGTAACGTTAAGCATGCTTTAGTTAAGGGCTTTGGTTAGGAAAAGCTAGTCGTCCTAGCGGGGCACGCTTTGTGACGTGGGGGGATCCGCACGGCACAGTTGACCGCAGGCGCTGGGCGACCCGGGGGTCGTAAAAATAAGGGCACGGGGAAGCCGCCGGGCGGTTTCGCATGCACCTTCTGTGAACCGCGGGGGATTCGCGCCTCACGAGCTCCCGAATCACAAGGACATAGCGAAGTATGGGTGAACCAAACACGAGGAAGATTGTATTCTCGGGAGAACCGAGTTTGTTAGGGTTGTAACCTAACATTTAACTGTGTAACCTGCTATATGCTATAATTAAAGATGACCGGAGTGCTCAGGTGGCTTTTCTTTACAGGTAAACCCCGGTTTGTAACTCTGGGTTTAGAAACTCCTCACCCACGCCGATGCCCCACCGCTCGACCATCATTGTCAAATAAACACCGGTTTACTATTTGACTTTACCTGACCAGAATTAAATAAATAAAATATTGTAGCCCACGAATTCGATAAAAATTTAAGTAATATAAGAGTGTTAGTGTTCATTGTTATTATTTTGGTATTTTAGTAATACTAATCTTATTTAGTTATTATTTATATTTTTACTTTAGTGTATATTTTTGGGCTTTTCTTTTTTACACTTGGGCTATAAATTTCTCAATGGGAAATCCACCCAAGACGTTAATTTAGTATCATTTCTATACATTAATTATTTTAGGGCGCGTACAAAGTGGCATAAGCCGGTTAATTTTGCATCATTAGTTACAATCACGGACATTTTATTACACCACACTAAGCTGCCGTACTATCCCAACCGGCTTGAAGTTACGACGACGTCGGCTTTACGTAACTTTACCGAAAGACATTCGGTAATCTTTCACCGTAATTGTTTGCCGAAAGGTATCGCAACAGCAGGACAATATCGGGCAGAACGACATTTTGGCTCGGCGACGAGCACGGATTCGTTCTAAGGGCAACAACCTCGACTCTGATACAGGTGCCTGCTGCCTTATCCGACGGTCGGTGTCGCTTTTGTTGTTGTTCTTGATGTATAGGCAGAATAGTCAATGAAAATTACTATACCACATAAATATACATTGCTTTCACTTTATCACTTTCACTGAATGCGTGCGACATACGCGTATATTCCATACAGTTATTGTGTATAGAGTATTCGCAGATTTACGGTTAAAAAAAAAAAAGATTGTCGTACGTGGTTGTGTGAGATTTGGTATTGCCGTGACGCGAATTGGAAATGAGAAATCGCGCGAGCCGACTTAAATTTTCATATTTGTCTATACCGCAAAAGAACGCATTAAATTCTTTTTAAATAGTAGTGTGGTCTTATACTAAAACCAACGGGTACAGCATGTTGAGATATACGTCTATTATACTTGCATAGATAATTTTAGTATTGCCACTTTCACAAGACAAACAAAACGTAGCGCCAGCGCTTTTAATGGCGCTTATGGCTAGCAAAATATAAGAGTTTGCCAGTGTCTGGTATCAGTTGCAAAATATAAGTAAAGCATCAAGTTTTGTTATATATATTGCGTATGCATATTGTTCATATGTATTATGAGTTGCCATATTAGCATAGGTTAAGTACGATCGATTGAGACTATCTTGCTAGTCTTAATAAAGCCGTAAAACAAAGAACATATATGGTATAAACAGTCCACAGTTAAAGTTCCGTAAGTGTGGATTCTAAGCTGATTTGGGACTGCGTAAGCGCCCTAAATAAGGTGGGCACCCAAAGGAAATTAACTTTGGCCTGGGTCCCTAGCCACTCGGGCGTGAGAGAAAATGAGGTGGCGGATGAGCCAGGCGAGGTTCCTCAAGGTCATTCTTTCGGCACTACCAAATCGCAAATTAAGATCTATTTCAGCCCAGATTGTAGGTTTGCTCGGAATCTGCATGCGGTGTAGACATATTTGTTGTTAGCGTTTTTGTCTCCTGCTTATTTATATTCACGATTATCTCATCCATTCGTTCTGTGACGTTGGATTAATAGATGAAGGTAGCACGCAAGGCATCTCATCATACGCTAAGCTATTTACAGTATCAAAGAAGCGTCTATTGAGGTGAAATATCGGTAGTTAACGAAACCACAAAATCTAAAATCTAAAAATCTAAAAGCATCGTTGTTAAATAGGTCGATTCCAGTTGTTACAACGTGCGTTTGCGACGCGTAAATATGCTTTATTTACATGTCAAACGACTTTGCGAATGGAGATGATCTTTCCAAATTGTTCGCCAGAAAATCGTTGCAGCAGATGTAAGTATACTGTCTCTAATGGACCATAGAAGGCAACCTACAGCAAAAGGACATGCTAAAGACGTTGCGTCAGGCTTTCTTAAAGACAAACCGTAATTCTTGATAAGTGCATCTAAAGAATCTTTCCCTGCAGTTTATTTTTCTCTACTGAATCTGTAATTGATTCCTAAGCGCTGCGCAAAATCAAAACACAGTTTTCGTAAATCCGAAAACTCTGCTATTAATTTCAATTGCGGAATTTCATAATCCGTACTCTAGTGGCATTCAACAGAAATCTTGGACAATAAAAGTAAATTTAATTAAAGAGAAAAGACAAAAAAAAATACTTCTTTATTTAATTAACTAACTAATCTCTTTTTATTCACTTCAAATACCTTTTAATGGTTGGCTCAGAATTCCCTCTTTATTTTTCCACAGTTGCTAGGACACTATCCTTGTTCCGGATTGTGCACTCTTAGGATATTTTATATCCAGTTTGGTAAAACTTTTTTGTATATTATTACGAATATGCCCATCAGCAGGTTTTACCACTCCAAAGTAAATTTCAGCTGATAAGAACACATTTATCAAAATCTGAATTTGACACCTGGAGGGGTTTCAAATTAATACGAAGCAGAATAGAGTTACGACGCTTATCGTTATTTTCAAATATGCTGCATTAAACCAGAATAGGCTCATGCTTCTGAAGATAATGGAGTCGCTGGCTGATGAGAAGGTTTACTTTACAGGCCAGATATAAAACCTGATGATGATGATGAATCCATTTTCTTGGCCTCTGGCAGTTTACTTTACAGGCCAGATATAAAACCTGATGATGATGATGAATTCATTTTCTTGGCCTCTGGCAGTAACCATTTCAGCCAGTCACTAGCGTTAATCAGCTCTTCACAGAAGGATTATTTTCTTATCTGCATTAATGCTTGCCTCTACGAAGAAGGTAACAAAAACGGAATACGGGCAAAACAAACAACACAAGGAAAGACCCTTCTTGCTACAGTGTCCGTTGCAGCATACATAGAACTGGACATCGGAAATCATAAAACATAAGGCCAAAAACGAGAATAGAAGCAGGGTTGATTAGGAAGACGGGCAACCTAAAGGAGATCATGTTAGAGTTTACAGTTAGAGAGTTAAGAAGGTTTACAAGAACTTTGACCATATTCATATTTAGATTTTCCAAAACGGTAGATACACTCAAGAAAGGTGCAATTCCTATCTTTACTAACTCCAAGTATAAAGTTGATGATTCATTTCGATCTTTCAGACACTCAGAGAAGATGTGATTTGTATCTCCAATACTTCTGCAATCGCATAAGGGAGACTCGAGGGTATCAATTTTATAGAGGTGAGCGAGAGTAAGACAATGAAAATAAATATAATATATATAATAATATAATATAATATATATAATAATAAAATAAAATTAAAACGTAGCCTACAAACTGTCGTAATATATGATCTATGCATAATCAAATCTTTAAACCATGGCGATTTGTTTACCTTAGGGCAAATTCTAGCATAATCTTTGGGCTTTGTTTTTATAAATTTGTCCCATTCATCCTGCCAATCGTTCCAGATCACTTCGTTACAGATCTTGCAAACATCCATTACTCCAAGTCGGTAATTAAGTCTTGCTTGGACTGAATTCCCCTGAATACTCTTGTGAGCAGGGATCCAAATGAAACGAATCTCGTAGTCCTAGTCCGACAAACTCCAAAACAATTTTCGTATACGGAGAATGATTCCATTCCTTCCAGTGAAGGTTTGTTACTTGATTCATCAATATATTCTTTTGCAACGTTGCTAGACTTCCAACCGCCATACCCGTTTTAGTTGAAGCAGACCGCCTTCTACATCCACTAGTAGTGCAGAGGAAGTTTAGTGAAAGCTATGCTCGGTACTTATATTGATGACGAAAAGGCAAGTTTAAATATTGCGCTATTTCCGTTGGAAATTTACTAAATCTGTTAATTTCGACAACTTGCCAAGTTTCCATTCTGATAGTTGATAAATGGATTAATTGGATCCATATTTAGTGGACGATGGTTTTATATGTTTTTTTTTTTGAAATTTCATAAAAGTTTCCACAAAAATGTGGAACAAGCGTAATATCTTTGTATGTGTTTAGAGTTTTAATGAGAAGTGTACTTCCAAAATCCTTTACATCATTTATTGTCAAATCTTTTAATGCGTTGCATTAGCCAGCGACAGAAATTCCAAAAATCAAGACCACCTAAACACGTTAATGCCACAAGGTACTTGTTAAACAACATATAATTACCTTATTTAATAAATATTTTGAGTCGGATGCATTCATTAAAAGCGTGTTCACCTCTCGAGCAGAAAAAGCTTTCAGACTTGTTACCTTTATAACCACTGGATTTGCGTTCCAATAAAGAACATAACATAAGACGATGGCTTTAAATTTTCGGACATCTTTGCAAGATATGAAACCAGTATAAGTTACCGAATGTAAATTTATGTCATTATCCGCTTTCCATTTTATAAATTTTGCTTCGTACCGCTTCTTAGAGTTTTCTGGACGGTGCCTTATGAGGTAAATTAGTAGATGCTATTATCGCCTGTATAGCATTATGTTCAGCTTTCCTTTTGGTAGTGATATGCACCTAAGCTAAACATAATTCCATGGTTAAATTAAATGCTATTTGATTGAAAATAGCCAAACATTCCAAAATTGTAAATTAAATAAGTAATATTAACTAATATTCCGAAAATATATGTATTGTTATTTTAGTTTTCCTATTTAGCTTAAAAGTTATAGAAGAATGCCGAAACTGTTTAAAGAACTATCATACAGTAAAGCTGCTTAAATTTTTATCTTTGTTGTTTCCCAGTATTGATGATTGTTTAGAAATTGTATTCACGAGACATCAAGTGTTTCTGTTTTACAAGAAAGTATGCTTCGTCACGAGAGGTAATATATTATTAAAATCGATACCAAGTATGATACTATTTAATAACAATCACTGATAGAATAATTATAAAAACTTGTGAATTGTAATTTTGAAACTTTATCATCTCGGCTCATTCATTTCAATTGACAATAGGCAACCAACAATACAATATTGCAAAGGTAGTGCATAACTACAGTCAGTAATTGCGAACGCAATTTCTCGTATACGTTTGGCAGTGTGAGTAATGTCACAGACAAGGTAACATATGTTACCTTGTCTGTGGTAATGTGTACATGTATGTATGTATTTGGTAAGTTAATACTGTCTACTGGATTTGAACGATGGAGAGTATGAAAAATTGACATAATTCATTCAATCAATTTGATCCACGCAATATAGCAAATAATAGTAAATACATTAGGAGTATAATGATTTAAATAACATTAGGTTGATAGCGCCATTAACCAAACTTGAAATCTGAAAATTTCCAAGAAACATATTTATGTGTACTAATTATCAAATAAAGGGCAGAGTAACGCAGAAAATTAATTACTACGTTATCGTTAACAAGTATCAATTCAACTAAATGTGCTATAACACGACTAGAATTACAGCCGGAAATTAAATTTATTTGACTATTGCGGGAAAACAAATCGGACTGCTGTTAACAGTTAAATGAGCGCAATTAAAATGACCCACATGAATTGCGGTGGCTTTTGCTGTGTCATTAACGTGAAAATGAATACATTTGTGAAGCCAAACCACATAAATTTATTTATATATGTATATATAGACGTGTTAGTGCTTACAAACTCACTGGAAACTTGAAATTGGATTATTTAATTAGGGATACAAAGCGTTGTATGGATTCTGGAAGTAAATATAGATAAGCTACAGGTGCTCGTGTAACAATTGTTTATTTTTTGATTAAATAATAATCTAAAAATTGGGTGGTATCTAGAATTATAAGTTATTTTTAAATAAACTTTAGACTTTGATCTCTAAATTTACTATGGGATGTAACAAATTAAATGCGAATTAGAGCTTCACAAATCTTCGATTATTTATGCAACCGAAACTACAAGTACTGCGTACCGAGCAATGCATAACTAAACTAACTAACATTAAAGAATTGTTAGCAAATAATTTTTAATTACTATTTCAGTATGCTGTAGATTCGATTGCATTAATAATCGAAGATTTGTGGAGCTTAGATTCCCATTTAATTTGTTAAAGATGGTGCATCATGTAAATATATACCAGATTAATTAATAAATATTTCTACAGAGGTATTAATTCTTTATTTAGGACAATGTGCTACATTTTATTGTGCATGTACAATACGGAAAAATCTAGAGAAGTACTTGTTCGAAACAAAAGTATGAAGTATGCAACAATCACTACAATTAGCAGCCAAACGGGTTGTCTGATCGATATTTTATATGGAATGGAACTTGTTTACTAGAGTAGCTACTTAGCACAGGACAGGATAGGTTTCATTTTTCTATTTACTGGTGATGTAAAAAAGTTTAACAATAATAACACTGCGTGACACGATTTTCGTACCTGAAAAACTGATTACTATTATGGTTTTCAATTAGTTACAATATGTAAGCAGTGGATGTTTTTTGTTTCTATCACGTCTTGTTTTTAAAGTATACACTGATGACATTAGATAGGCTATGCCGATTCTGGCACAAAATCTTGGGATTTTCAATGAGGGTAGAGTTCACATTTTATCCCCTCATAGATACAATATGCATATTTACATGTCACTTCGTGCTCGTAGCGACAAATTGAAATATTCTACCTGATATACATATCGGGTGTCCAGTCTAAGATGCAACGGTCCATAGCCGCTTATTATTTATATTATTGCTATTTTGGAAAAATATTTCAAATAAATGTTGGCTCGAATCATATTTTACACATTTTAAAATTAGTTTCAGTAATGGCGGACTTCCGGTTGTACCGGAAGTAGATACTTTATTATTTTAAGTGGAACACCCTGTATATTACTGTATTTTTGATTCCTTGTTAAATTTAAATAACAATACGTTAGGCATACATTGGGGTTAAGTTGTATCGTCTTCGAATTACATGACGATTTTTCGAAAAAAATGACATTTGTAATGTCTGCGGTGTTTGCAAATATCTCCGGAAATACGAAAGTTAGAAAGATGCGGTTTTCAGTTTTCGCTTAATTATGAAACAGCACACGTCTTTTATTTTAAAATTGTTGGGTTTACATTACGGAATTATTAAATAGGGCTCTGTAATTTTCGAACTCTAAAATCATGGATAACTTGATTTTTTTTAAACTGAATTGAACATTTTTACATAAATGCATGTAAAATTTGATTTTCTCTCGATTTTATACGAATGCCATTGTGTCTATCTCCAAAGGTTTTGGAGATATTCGCGATTTTTCAGTTTTTCATGATAGATACGTATTGCGAAGCGCCAGCCACCTTCCCCTCGCATTTCATCAGGCTTGGGACTAATTAACAAAACAAAATAAGTTTTGTCGTTAGTTTTAATTTTTTGTCGTTAATTAATCGAATTATTAGATAATTAAATAAAGCAATGTGTATATTTTTTAAGTTTTTTTACCAATAATTATTAGTTACCGTACCCAAAAAACAGTACGTGATAGAAAAAAAAAGTACATAGGTGTTCTTATTAAGCGATTTGTATAAATAAATAAACAGGAAAAATTGAAGTGGGTACTTCATTTTTTTTTTTTAATTTGTAACGTAGTGTAATCGAATACAACGCGTAATTAAAATAAATAAATAATAATTTTAAATTAATTGATTTATAATCGGCGAAAGTACTTAAGAACTATTGTTGTTTAATCTCAACATTTGAAACTAGTCCGACCGTTAAAAATAGCTCTCAAAGCATATGCATATAAAAAACATTTATATGAAATATTTTCTTGGGACCCAATTCTCGTGATAAAGGGATATATGTATCAATTACATTATTATTAGATTTTTCTAGACCTCATCTCACGTAATTTGCACTTCTGATAGTATACTTATACACGTTATCATTAATTTGAAAAGGATTCAAATTTTCCTGGATATTTAAAGCTTTGTTAATAATATCGAAGTTACAAATCGTTAGGATCTTAATTTTTGTAAAAAAAAAACATCTACAACTTTCTGTAAGAACTACCGCAGATAACAGGAATTATTATTATTATTTTTTTTGTTGTAGTAAAATTGAGTTGAAAATTCTGATTGTACCTACCTCAAGTAAGAGTCATAACTTAAATACGAATTGGAATGAACAAATATAGATATATTCTGAAGATATTACAATGTCCCAATTTTTTTTTATCTTTTGTAGTAGATAAAGAGCTTATTATTAATATATTTAATATATTAATATATTAATATATAAGTACCAATTCAGCCCATAGCCTACCACTAATTTCCAAAGTCAAGGAGACATTTTCAACCACAAAATTATTAGTTGAAGTAAAGTTTAAAATTTATTATTTTAATACAAACATAAATATACAATAATATTAGCAAACAGATAAATATTAATAGAAATAGAATCAAGAAGTACCTAATATAGTAACAATTGAAATAAAAACAATCCACCAAGCAAAGTTAATTGTCAATGAAACTTAATATAACATGCTAGAGGAAACTCAGTCAAAAATTAAATTTAGTTGTAAAAAAATTAAATTTAGTTGTAGATGATTGTACAAAACAGAAATTAATACCTTAAGGGTTTTACGTCCGGATTTGTTACTATGCAAGAGAATTTGAAGACCTCCAGTATTAATTGATCTAGTTATAATATCACGCCTTTGGGAAATTCTTCTAATTTGAAGTAATTTTGAATTATAAGTTAATTTATATATAATTTTTAATTGAGGGAGTTTTTACTTCTTCGAACCAACACATGTTTTTTTTAAATCAATTTTTGGGTAGAAATAACTTTAATGATTAAACATTCTGAAGCATTATGATAAATAATGTCACCATAATCTGTAATTGATTCAACTAAGGAAAAGTATATTGTATACATGGCACTTAGTGACATAAAATACAATAAATAAATGAATCCAATTATCTTAATCTACACCATAATCCGTAAATATCTTTATTCCAAAGAAAATTTGGGTCAATAGTTACCCCCAAATATTTAAATTCACCATTTAATTCCAAAGTAACACTACAGCTACAAGTATAATTCCATGAGGACAAATGTGGAGATATGAGCGCTTAAGACACATAATACATAATCAAAATTTAATGTAAAGATCTAATGTGCATTACTTTGGTTTTATAAAAGTTTATTATTAATTCTTTTTTTATTATAAGTCCAAAGTTAAAATTTATGTAAAATTTATTGAAAATTTCTTTCACATGTAACTGTTATAAGAATAATGTCGTTAATATATAGAAAATAACTACAATTCTATATATGTGACAATATTGTTAACATACAAGCTGTAAAGTAAAGGGCCTAAGGAACCGTGAGGTACACCACGTTCAAGATAAATGTAATTAAATGCTTCTGAATATACACATAATTTAAACTTCCTTCCAAATAAATAATCTTTAAGTCATCATTAAAAACAAATTTTTCTTTAGGAAGCGAAGTATGATAGTAATTCAATGATGTAATACATGTGTTTTCTATTATCTACCAATTCTCTGTGATTCTGACCACTCACAATGATGGTCGTATTGTGTGCGTAGAATGCGTCACTTGCAAACATTTACGCAAGAAGAGTGTTTATGTACAATAAAAATAGGAGAAGCCCTAAGATGGATCTATGCGGAACTTCCACATTGTTCTCTAGGATTCTGGTGCGATAATTTTAAAAAATGCTGTTGATATGTAGACAAAGGAGTCAAATAGCATTCAAACAGTCGAAGAACTAAGCCTTTCATCTTGTATTGATATAACTTATTTAATGAAATGTTTTAGTCAGATCACACCTAAGACAAGTTACGTCTTATTTTCTTGTTTTAGTTATGTAAGATGTTACCAACAGCATTTGTTAGTGTTACGTTCGCATATCTCATTGCCTTAAAACTTATAGATACTTATTTTACTGATTTTTCTTTGTGAAAATTATCTGATCAAATTAATCCCTTTTAAGGAAGGATATTAAAGGACAGCGTTTAATAGAGGAAAGAACAGTGGGAATATACATAATTTATTATTAGCCCAAATAATTCTAAACACAAGAATTAAAAGAATTCATATACATTTCTCAGTAAATAAACTTCAAAAATTTGAAATATATTTCTCATAAATTTCTCTTTCCAAAACAATAAAAAATATTATAATATATTTAAAAAGCTTAGTGCACTAAATATTAACTATTTATATACATATGTGCATCATGATCAAGTTTAAGTGATATCTTAGAAAAGCATCATGTATGGCATTAACATGCAGTAGATTGGTTTTTATCAACTGCATATGTATATCTATCCCCATATGTGTTGCCTCTCTCTGATTACAACACCGTGCATACCTATCTAAACTATTTTTATATCATACTGACGCCCACAATGAAAAATTCGCAAATAAACTTTACATAGAACACACACACATGTGCACTGTCTGTTTCTTATCTTTCCATACCAGACTGATTGTCGTATCAATATTACTTTCCGCAAAGTGTATGCTATTCAACTGGCACGTGTTAGTTCTGTTCAATGCTTCTCTAATTCGTATTGTTCCTAGTCGTCAATTGTTATATTTAGTGTGCGATTCGTATTAACTGTGTAAAGGTGCCTGACTTTCGGATGACTTAAAATAGTTGAAGATAGGGGACACCGCTGACATACTAACGGTGTGATAAGGTAATTTAAAGGCAAACATATGTGCATCATTCACGGGCCAAATATTATTTCTGGCGGTAATAATCACGTAGTGACCAATTTGCGAATAGTACACGAACGTTACGTAAGCTAATTACATGCGCGTCTTTATTTGAAGTGCTGGTGTATCATATTATCACAACAAATTTAATGTGATTTCTTACTGACTGTACGATATTTTGCATATTCAGCTCTCATATTTTACAAAAAAAAAAAATCATTCAAAACAAACACTGTGCATAATTTATTCGTTTCATTATACGAACTTTAATACCATTCATTATTGTTATCTGAATACACATCGCATATCCAAATAGCGGAAATTCCTAAATCAACATTGATTTGTCAGTAATCGGATAAATTGAATAAACCTTAATTATTACTAGATCCACGTGGCTATCTCTCCATGAAATTAATAAACCTAAAAGTTTGGAGAGGAATGTACACAGAGATGAATTATGCAACACAGCGGGGTTAATAGATGCAAATACGTTATTGGCGAAGCGGGCACGACTACTGTGTTTACTGAAAATTATGTGTAATTACTACCTATATAACAAGTAAATGTTGTTTTTATTTAATTTAAACGTAAACTGGTGAAAAAGTTATAAATGATACAACAACACACGGAAATAATTATATTTGTTTAACTAAATAGTGCAGAATATAATTGTCTAAGTTATTTGAGATCGTCAAGATAATAATTTCTTCAATTAGAGTTCTTTATTTACCTCAACATTACAAGTAGAAACACACACCAGGTACAACAAACTTGAAAAGTTAAACAGTTTTTGATGTAAGGAGCATGTACAAAGTGTACCTAAATCGATTGTTTATGCGTTGGTCAATGCCGTCTAGATAATAAGTCTTTGATTTGGGAAAGAAGCATTTCGCCGGATGCAACACAAAACTGCCGTTCTAACTATCAATCCATTAATTTTTAAATTTCATATACTACATGTTTCGGTCTAGGCCATCCTCAGGTATCTGGAGAAGCAATATTAAAATTAATACAGTTAAATTTGAATTAATTAGAATTACAATTAATACAAAGTATCAACAAAATTAAGACATGTAAACAATACATAAAACAAAAGACTCACAAAAAACTTACGTTTGTAATATCTGTCGGAAGTAATGAAATTGTCAAATTTTAAATTTAAAAATGTTTTATTTTAATGAAATAAGTTTATTTAAATTGGAAAAAATTATCACCAAACTTTGAAATGTTATAGGTTACGAAGTTGAGAGAATACTACGGACAACAGATATGTAAAAATATATCAGTCTGGTCAAGATGTAAAACCTGGTTAAACAGATATGTACATACATACAAAATATAAACAACCATTTTTGTTTACAATTTAAAACGACTTTAACATAGTAAAATTATTAGGTAAGTAACTAATCTATTATTATTTATTTTTCATTTTTATTTTTAAAAAACTAGTTGTTTTATGCCGATCTAATTATTTTTTATATTTAAATTATAGGAGAAATTTTGAATAATTTTGGAAAGTAGATTATAATTGATAGTAAAAGAGTAATGGCTGTATGTTAAAATGTCTTTAAATTTTGAAATATATAAAAAAAGGAATGCGATGTTGGGAGTATTAACTGTTTACCAATTATGGGTAAAAACATTGATTTAACATTGTAAATATGTAAAAATTGATCTTATAGTGCAATTTAATTGCATATTTTAAAGTATCAAGTTTGGTAAACGTTTGTGTTTTTCTATTTCGTATGCGTCAAGTAGATTCAGTTTATATCCTTTGTAAGAGTAATGTAGGATCTTTATATTATAATTATTAACGCTTTTATTGTCCGCAGTATTCTCTCAACTTCGTAACTTATAACTTATAACATTTCAAAGTTGGGTGATAATTTTTTCCAATTTAAATAAACTTATTTCATTAAAATAAAACAGTTTTAAATTTAAAATTTGACAATTTCATTACTTTCTACAGATATTACAAACGTAAGTTTTTTTGTTTTATGTATTGTTTACCTGTCTTAATTTTATTGAGACTTTGTTTTAATTGTAATTTTAATTAGCTGTATTAATTTTAATATTGCTTCTCCAGATACCTGAGGATGGCCTAAGCCGAAACAGGTAGTATGTGAAATTTAAAAATTAAAGATTGATAGTTAGAACGGCAGTTTTGTGCTACCCAACCAATATACCGCAGGAGCCATCCAAACTCCAAACAGCTAGATACGTTCTTATATGCACGAAGCGCACGCTTCTGTTCGTAGTTGATGTGGCTCGTGCAGTATACATCAATCCATAGACGTAAATTTGAATCTACACTGGAGTTTAACGGACGAGATAGAGGCTTCGGGAATATCCCGATACACTACAAGTTAGTGTATCGGACAAGCTAGCTCGAGATTCCCGAGATAAAGATATATGCCATACTAAGGCTTCAGCGGCTGCTAATGCGCCAGTGCTTCGATATATATCGCTTAAGTCATCAAGGCCAGGTTTAAACCCACCAGCGAAGTGGCGTATATAGAGCTGGACCTTTTTTGGCATATTCTTTTATTTAAATCGTAGGTAGAGAGATTATTTACACTTATGCTGCAATTACGGATTAGCATGAATAACATTCGATGAATCATTCCAAGAATGCTTTTTCTAGTTGTTTAAATTATTTATTTATCTTATACAAGCACGTGCGTATAACACGCTATTTTTGCTTGCAAGATGCAGTAATATAAATAAGATCACGTCGTCTATTGTATGGAATAATGAAAAAAAAAGTGTTTTTAATTTACAAACAAGTAATAAATTTTATTTTATGAGTTTCTCTACTTCTTTCATAATTTTATATGCATACATAATACTTGCACGCATAATAAAAACAAAAATATAGATTAGCCTCATTTTTAGAATGTATGGTTGATATTTGTGCCCAGCACGGTGGAAAAGGCTTTAATACGGATCTTGAGAACTTGCGACTTTTTTAGCTTTCTTTTACTTTTATTACAACTTTCTTTATTATTAGTAACTTTGATATAATTATTTTTATTATTTTAAATATATTGCACAAGTACACAGTTTTCACAAGAAAATCTGTGATTGCTTTAAAAGTAAGGTTCTTTTATGGTCGAAGGTTAACGTCATTAAAAATCCTTAAGTCTGACTACCTTGGATATAGTTCTTCTGTGTATTGTTAGTTAGCACAAAAAAATCTTATCCTACTCAAATTACGAAAAAAGCAATAATTAAATTTTAAAGGTTTTCTATGAAATTTTAAGAAAATATGTTTAGGGGTTAAAATTCATTCAGTTTAGGTAAGTCAGTCAGAACTGAAATATTTAAACCTTCAGATACCTAATAAGCTGTATTATCTCATAATGTAGTAATAATAGCAATTTATTATACAATTAGATATACAGGTGAGTTTTTTATCTTGAGACAATGGAATATCTCTAAAACAATGCATCAAATCAAAAAAAAGATCTTAATTAGATTTGTTATAATGTAGGGGTGAATGGTGCCGAACTAGATCCCCCACGTCACCCCCGCCAGAGTGGGAGGGGGAACAACTTTGAAATCTTAAATGGGAACCTCCATTTTGTATTGCAGATTTGGATTCTACGCCATCAAGTATGTAGTTTTTATTTCAAACTTTTTTCGATTCGTAACAGATTGCGGTGTAATCGCAAAAAAACATGATTCTGAACATTAAAAAAGAATACACAACAACCGTACAATAGTTTTATAAAAATTTCTTAATATGGATGCATAAATAAACAATCTATGGCCAAATGGCAATTTTTATCGAAAGGCCTACAAAATGTGGAAAAATCTTCTTTTTTATTAAAAATTATTTTAATAGTTATTAAAAAATAGTTATTCTTTTTTAATGTTTTATTCCTGTGGCTTTTTATAACGGCACAAATCGAATTACATTTGTTGGATTTTCTGCATCAAATGTGGATTAGATGTTTTGAGTTTTAAACTTTAAAAATTAAGATGTTTCGACTTAATAGTAAAATGAAAAAAAATATGAATAAGACCATACATGAAATTGTTTTGGTAAACCTATTATTACAAAAAGTATCTAGTTATAATTTTATTTTGTTCTTCTAGGGATTTTTCCATAGAAAGTTCGTCCCTTCAAATGAATGAGAAATAAGCAAGTAAACCAATATCCTTACTTTTGACATTAATAGTGTATCTATTGTAAATAACTAAAGAAGTAAACTTACATTGATATTTGTAAAGTTAAAAAAGATATATAGAGATTGTGGACATTTATTTATTCATGTAATAGTAAGTTATATATATCCTATTATAACTGAAATAAAACAGTTTAAACTAAAACTGTCTACAAATATAAATTATTGTTTAAATATGTTTATTATAAATACTAATATAACGCACTCAGGTAACTAAAGAGAACTAAAGTTAATGATAATTCAAATATAAAAAAAAATACGAACAGCTGATTGAAATAAAATTTCTACGTAAACAAGAGAATTAGAAATCAGAATTATTGTATAAAATCCTTTGCCGGCAACTACAAAGGCTTTAACTCTGAGCAACATCTTTATCGGGCACCGTAAAGGGTATTATCTTTCGAGACGATAGTTCATTGCATCACGGATTACGATGGCATTGCGTTTAAAGTAGATACGTTAGAATTACGTCTACGAATTCGTTTTACCAACAGCGGTCATAATTTTTTGAGGTAATTGTACGTATCACTTTACTGTTTTATATTTTAACGTAACAAACGATTTTTAATTGAAATACAATGCGATATTAAATTTAATTCCAAAAATATGAAGGGAAATAATTCTCTGTAAGTGTATACAGAAATGACGATAACCTTCCAAAATGAACATTTAGAAAAGAATCCAAAAATATGTAACCTTTATTTTTTTATATAGTTTAAAGATTAAAAAAAACATTGGATTTATATTATACAAGAGCAGGGGTGAGAAAAATTGTACTTTTTAACCCCCTAACCAACCCGCAGGTACACCACTGTTCTTTTTTCAACCTAAAATGTACGGTTGCTAACAAGAAACAATTCAATCTTGGTGTACATAGCAATGCCGGTACTTCCTAAAATGAACATTTCGAAAGAAAATCTCAAAACATGTGATCTTTATTTTTTCAGGTAGTTTTGGGGGCAGAACCGATGTTTTTTAACCTCCTAATCAGCCCGTGGGTGCGCCACTGTTATTTTTTTCAACCTAAAATGTACGGCTGCTAACAAGGAACGATTTATTGCGTTAAAATCGATTTATATAAATCGTAATATGTTTGACATGAACACCAAATCCATGCTATGTGAGTCACTTGTGTTGTCCAATTTCAACTATGGCAATGTTGTACATTTGAATTGTCTTACTCAATATGATAACAGGAGGATACAGAGAATTCAAAACTCATGTTTAAGATTCATTTACTCTATTCCGAGAAGAACTGGGACTCCCCTCTCTATCTGAACCCATCAAATCCTCGATATGGAAAAGAGACGCGTTTTGCACTTCACACCCTTTTGCTGGAGAATTGCGAAATATAAGCAACCGGTGTACTTGTTTGATAGGTATCGATTCAGATATCAGGAACATAACATTCCTATACGCCACACTCAATTACTGACCATTCCAAAGCATCGCCATGAGTTTTTCAAACGGAGCTTTTCATACAGCGCCGCTGTCATACTTAATAAATACATAATTTCAAAGGGCTATATACTATGTGTTCGGTTTCCTTACTAAAAAGAAAGTTAAAAATGTTGTTATTGCAACTGTAATTATGAAATTACCTACTTAAGAAGCAACGCCTATATTTTTTTTGGAACTTTACAATTCTCCAAATTTGACTTTTGCATACACTCTTTATGTATCTTCAGGTTGATTGCTCATGTTGTTTTCTCGCATATTTTTTGTTTTACTGAAGGTTTATTGTCCTACGTGCACATATTGTAATATTGTAACGCTGCATTTGATTACTTAATTTTTTTTTATATATTTTTTTTTATTTTTATCTTTGTATTATTATCATTTTTTCTGTTTTTCGTTACATAATGAGGCTGTAGGCAGAACACCACACGTATTGGTGATACGGTCTCTTTAGCATCACAAAATGTTACCTTTATACCTATATTTACAATATAATGTGTATATGATTTGACTCACGTGTTGCTAATAAATTTCTTTATTGTTATTATTATTGTTATTATTATTTGATTTTTACCCGATCCCGATATCTCTTCTCGTTTCTGAAATATTGCAAAAAATGTGATTTTTGAGGAAAACTTCGAACTCCCATTGCACTACCCAGAACCAAAAAAAAAATACACTGAGAGAACAAAATGTATTAAGTTAACAGAAAAATTGTCTATCCAACAAAAACATTTGGTTAAATATAGTCAAACAAAATTTTTTGTCAAGGTAACAAAATGTGATTGTTACTATAATTGTGTAGATTAGACAATATTTTTAGCATTGTCTTAACAATCAAGGTAATTTTGATCTGAATCTTTGAAATTGTTCGGGCAACAAGTGCCTTGGGTTAAACAAACAGTTATTTTATGTTAAGTTTACCAAATCATGCTATGCATTTACATTAACAAAGTGAATTTGTTAAAGTAAATATTTATGTTTGTCAATATATGCTAGTGTAAAGTTTTCCTTCAACAATTATGACTTGGTCAATATAACCAAATATTTTAATTCAATGAAACGAATATTTGTTGCTCTTCGTGTTAACAAATGGTATGTTGTTGGGCTAACAAAATAGTATCAATCATTTTTTGCAGTTGTTGTAACCTTTTATTTTGCTCGATTTGATTGAAAAAGTTGTTGATATAACAATATTTTTTCAACAAAATGGTTTTTGTTAATTTAATGCATTTTGTTCTCTCAGTGTATGTGTCAAATATTTTTCGGTGTTCTAGATTGCTACGAAATTTTAATCAAAATCACAGAAATCAACTTGTGTGCCTTCCTTGTAAGTACTATCCGAGGGGATTACAAACTCGCTTCCGATAACAAACATTTTTTCTTTTCAAATAGAACACTTTATACTTTGTTATTGCAGCACTAATACAGTACAGAGTTAGTGTTAAGATTTCGTATTTTTTATTCCTAATAATTTGTTTTTGCCTAGTATAATAACCCAAGAGGAAATATTCAAACTTTAAACGTTATTCGATGATAAACACAAATAGAATGAAGAATATTCAAATCAAACAAGAAGTTCAAATCCATTTATAATTTACTTCAAGGAGCGCACGCACTGATTTTTACCAAAAGAATATTAATAAAAGATATACTTTGCGCAGCATTTCACGTAACATGAATAATCCACTAGATAAGATCATGAAACATAAATCAAACCACTTCAAAATTTACCCTTTTCAGGATATATCATACAAGCCGCACATAAGAAAAATCACATATACAGTAGCGCCGCCTATCGCCGTCTAGAATAACCAACGAACGACGCTTGCGTGAAGTGAAAAGCCAACAACCCCACCCGATGGACGCCAGTACTATTGCAACCATGGATAAAGACGCATTGAAAAAGCAGATAGAAAACATGAAGTACCAGGCTTCAATGGAACGCTGGCCACTGTCGAAGAGCATCGCAGCGTGAGTACCAAAAATTTATCCCATCTACTAATTTATCGCCAGAACGTGCGTGTCGTTATTTTCGTCCGAAAAAATCGTAAATAAATCGGAAAGAACGGCGGCGTTTTCGTATCGACTTTCTCTGCCGACGGCGGCCGTCTTTTGTTTATGTGGCGCTTATTGGAGCGTGTTACCCCCTCTTAAATTGTAATAGGGGGGTTTGTACTCGTTGCGGTCCTGTTCGTAACACACGTAGATAAAAAAATCCGAGTGCTTTTAATAAAATATTACATTAGCTTTATGGTTATTGCCGCGCGTTGGTAATCAAAATTTTTAAAGTTTGTTTACATCTTCCTACAATTCTGTTTTCAGAATTATTATGCCTTCGTTCCATTTTATTGCATAGATTTTGGGGTATCTTTTTAACTTATTATATTTTTATATTCACTTTTAGAAAATTTAACGACTCAATTTTAAAGTGTGTTTTCTTTAATAATACACTTTAATTATAATTTACTTAAAATATTTTATAACAATTTATGTATAATATTCTTACCTTGTCTTAAAATTAAAAGGTGTAGCAGAAGTATACTGGTTTACACTGTAACATTTTAATATTACTAACGTGAAAGAAAAACGATAGAAGATTTATAATTTTTTAACGAACGCTTTTAACCTTATAAAACACACATCTTGAACGCATTAAAATATTTGAGCGTTAAACGAAGATGTATAGCTACCATAATTAAATCACTGCCTGCCTATATTTTTATCTTAGAAACTAAACTACATTTATCTGTACCGTAGTGCCACCGTTAATAATTAATATTAATGACTATTTGGCAATAATCACTTTATGTGTTACTACTTCCTAAATTAATAATGAATGCTTCTCTCAAGTCCTTCATTATCCCATCACCTTTTACGTTTCCATATACCTGTAAAAAATACTGTTGCAAACATTCTATGTTTATTATGTTTATCGTAATGCTCTTATCACGTAGCTCCAATGAAAACATCTTGAACATATTCAAAATATTATTTTTCTCGTCCAGAGGATGAATCGTCCACACGATAACATTTTCTTGATGCTTATTGAAGCGTTGGAGAAGTACAGAAAAGACCTATTATCAGAACATAATTGCAAGGTCAAACAATCCAGCTAAAACATCCTGGAAAATAGTTTCCGAACTTGCTGGTAAGACCACGCGCGCAACTAATATTGCTTTATCTGTTAAGAACTCCAAAATAAATAATCCTTTTGAAGTGTTGGAGTTATTCAATAATTATTTCATTAATGAACCGCTGACTGTTCTAAATAATACTAAAACTTCTGATGCTACCGGGGGTGTCCTTCCGCATTGCCATAATTCTCTTTTTCTTGTACCTTTTGAGCCTAGTGAGCTCCAAAATTTAATTAGTATCAAACTAAAAAATAATTTCACATGGTTTTGATGAAATCCCTATGTTTTTAAATAAAAAAAAATGTTATCAGTTGTTTTATTTGGTGAATTTATCATTTTAAGTTTAGCCTTTACCTCCAGATTGAAGTTGACCAGAGTCGTGCCTGTTTATAAAAAGAAGGGTCGTGATGTTCTAGCTAATTATCGGCCCATAGCGGTGACTTATGCTTTCTCTAAGATTTTTGAATACTGTTTCCTCGAACGTATATCTAAATTTATTACTGACAATAGCTTAATTACCGACAAATAAGGATTGTATACCGGTTTACCGGTAAACCGGTTAACCGGTAAACCGGTAAATTGACCAAAAAACGTTCGGTAAATTTACGGGTAAATTACAAAAATTTACCGGTAACTCGGTAAATGAAAAATCCATACCAGAAATTTTTATCTACGAAATATTGTGTTTATAGATATGTATTTAAAGGTCTAAAGGGACATTGAAAATAATAAAAAAAAACAGATACACTTATTAATTTTGTGGGAGATGTTTTTTGTTTAATTTTAATTTAAACTTTCTTCAGATTGAGAACCGCTGTAATACCCTAGAATAGAGAATATAGAAAAGAAACTGAAAAAAACTTTTGATTAGAAACGTATGATCTCCATTCTACGGAGTTAGTCAGAAAGAGAAGGAATCAGAAAATTCTCAACAAAAAAAAGCAAAAAATTGAAAAAAGGTTGTGTAGAAATTAAAAGAAAATAAGAATGGAAACAAGATGGATAACGAAAAGCAACGCAAAGAAAAGCGAGATTAATGTTCATTTGTTGCTAGGACGGTAGGAAGCAAAAACACCCCACTTTCCTACCTGCCTTTGTCAAGAAGTGCAATTTCAATGCTCTCATTTTATGGTTTTTTGTGTGGATTTTATTTATCTCTCGAAAAAAGTTGAGTTAGCATATTTAATTTGTGCTGTGGAGTTTTTTAAGATTTTTAAAAAATTAAAATCGTTTTTCTTAAACAGTAAGTAAATGTCTCATTTTTTAATATTTAAAAATAATAATATATAAGAACAACGTTTCACGGATTTAAATTAATAGCAATTTTGAATACACCACATTATGAGAGAACATTAATGCAACATGTTAATCTTTTAAAATAACATTAAAATTTGAACCTTAAATATTTTGTTTTACTTTTTACAACTGTTTAAAATAATTATATACAAATATTTATTACGAAATTCTAATATTATGCCTTAAGATTGTGTAAAATATGTATTATTCTAGCCTAACTTCTAACCCTATTTTCTTGGGGAATCCCTATTAATGTCACACATGAAAAAAAAATTACCGGTAATTTACCGGTAAACCGGTATTTTCATTTTTATTTACCGAATTACCGGTAAATATAAATAAATACCGGTAAAAAAATCGGTAAATTTTCAATCACTACCGACAAACAACACGAGTTTTGTAATGAGAAATTCTCTTTTTACGAGAAATTAGTTAACGGTGTCTAGGCTGGCTGGAATCCTGTTGCGATCTTCTGTGATCTGAGTAGGGGTTTCGACAGCGTTAATCACTCGATTTTGCTTAGTAAACTGTATGATTACGGGTTTATGATTGGGTTTCGTTCTTTTTTCGAGACAGGAAACAATATGTGACAATTACTTATCTTACCAATGGATCACCTGTGATTGTTAATTCTAATAGTATGGTGAGCACCGTAAGAGTTCCGCAAGATTCCATTTTGGGACCAATTCTTTTCCTTCTTTTCATTAACGACCCGGGCGTGTTATATTGGGATAACTTTCTGGTAATGTATGCTGATAATATATCTTTTTTGGATACTGCCACCTCTGACATTTCCCTTAAGGAGAGCTGTAATAAAGTGCAATTCCAATTTTTTAAATTTAAATATATCAAAAACTGTTAGTCTGAGGTTTCATAACAGACAGAAGCAATATAATACGATCAAACTGAATTTAGATAATGAATCTTTAACTAAATTAGATAATTTTACTTTCGTGGATCTACAATTTGATCAACATCTTTGTTGGAGGATGCATCGCAAAAGCCTTGTTAATAAATTGAATTCTTTATGCTTCTTGTTTAGAAGTCTGGTAAATGTACTGACTGCAGAACAAATGTCTGTATGGCGCAGGTCGAATCGAGGTTTAGCTATGGGGTTTGTTTGTGGGAGTTGTCCACCTCAGTACCGGGCGGTCTTTATGGTCCAAAAGAGGATTATGCACATTACTCTTGGTTTTGAAATTGAACGAGTTGTCGAGATATGTTTAAGCAGTCCGGTATTTTAACTTTGACAAACTTATTTATCTTAAACATTTTACTTTACATATTCAATAGACAAGACAGTCGGTCAAGGGCAAAGAGCTATTATTAGACAACAGAATGATTTCTACATACCGTTTTATAAATATGATATAAGCATGAAGTCGTCTTCATGCATCGGTCTCAAAATCTATAATGCTCTCCCTTAGGAGATCAAAAATATAGCAAGCTTTTTTCCATTTAAGCGTGCTAAGTTACTTAATCACGTTTTTTATTATCTATTATATAGCCGAATACTTTAACGCACGGCGCCTGTGATTTTAAATTTCATTCTTGACAATGAGCTGCTAATGTTATATTTTTTTTTATGTTTTGTCTCTAGTTTTAAACATTTCATGTATTTTGCACTTTCTTTTTAACAATTCCTTAAAAAAGTAATATTTTATATAGTAAATTATATTATTACAGCTGACAAAAATAAAAAGTAGGACATTGTTTTTTAGTCTACGTAATTTTGACTTATACCACAATCTAGAACGATTATAGAATTTATGACAAGTAAATATACTCCCAGCAACTTCATATGGAAATATTTTACGCAAAATTTCCGAAAGATTAACAAAAGGAATTGAGCAGTTTATTGTATTTATTTAATGTAAAACAACTTCGAACAAAATTTCAATTGCAGCCATACAATCAAATTATGAAACATTTACAAAATACAATTAATATTTAGTAATGGCGCTATTTATGAGTATACGTTTTTTAAATCTCCTAGGCAATAAATTTAAAAATTGATACAACACTTCTCAAAGATAGATTCTCATGTTTCTTTTAAAACGTTCTTGTGATTTTCTGGGTTTAACATTCGATTTTTCAAATAATTTTACTAAAAATCCCCAAACATTTCCGACTAAATTTAAGTTTGGATTTCAACTTGGCCATTTATAACATTTATATCATTTTCTTTAAACCAGTTGCTGACATTATAGGCTTTGTTCATTGGAAATGTGTTACAGAAGGTAGTGTAACATTTTTTCAAGTCTCTGTCTCTAAGAATTAACGTTAATCCTGTTTTCAATGTGCAACAAAACACCTGGACCTTGTCAAGATATCCACGCCCACATATTCACCGAAAATCGCCCACTTTTGTTATTATTACTTATATATTTTTCTTGAAAGCGTGTATTTGTGGGTCGATATACTGGAATTCGGCTACTATTTATTGATTGAAATACTTTTTCGTGAGTATGTTTGCCATTTTTACAAATATATTCTTATAAACAATAAATTCCAAAGCAAAGCCTACACCTGTTTTATGTCTCTATTTGTGAATTAGCTTACGAACAAGATAACCATTGCATTTCCAATTCTTTTCACAGCTATGCGCAATACGTACAGAGCCAGGGTAATTACTAACTGCAACTGCATCAACTACGTTGTTGAAAGTATTTCCCTTCAAGTGATTCACCAATGCATCTTCTTGCAAAGTTCTAGAATTTCTAGGTATTCCCGAACCCAGGCTGTTTCCTCGTTTCTCTATTTTTTTGCAGACTTCAAGTATACCGTATTGCTATGCTATGCTATGCTATTTATTGACAATATTACAAGCCTAATATATTGTCAAAAAGACTACATCACCGATGGGTGTTCTTCCTGTAGCCTTGTAAGTTGAATTCGTCTTCAATGTTCATGATCAAATTTGGATGTGAAGGCTTGAGATGTTCCCATTATTAAAATTTAGGTTTTTGGACAAAATTAGTTATTAATTATTAAGAATTTTGATGACACATTTGACGTATGTATATGACAAATATTTTCCATACTTGCGATAAATATTATACAATTTTGCAATTCTTCTTATATATCAACCATTTTCTGTTTTACTAATTATCCTTGCTTTCAATAAAGCAAATTCTTTAGTAAGATTGGCGACACTGGGCAAATTTTAAATTGCACTTCAAATTGTGACAGCTGTCAATGACAAACCAAAATTAGAAATTTGACTGTATTATTTTATTACAACATGTTAGAATTACAGCAGAAAACATCTATTATCGGAAGTGACTTTAGAGATGGTCGAAAATTAGATAATAGGGAATGAATTTTGTTTCATTAATCAGTGCATGCAGGATTTCCGGCAACAGTTTCTAATCTGGCAGTTACTTACGCACGGCTTTTAAGTCATATCCATGCTTGTATTGAAAAATTTCATACAATTGGGGCAGTAACTATCGATTTTTTTGTTATTAGTTATAATTATATATATTTCCAGAAATCATTGTTTATAAAAGGTTTAGTATATCTTGAAAAATCTGTTGTGATAACCGTAATATTAGTGAAACGTACAGGATGATTAAAAATTAAGAAAATGTGACATTTTCTTAAGAGTAATCTGCCAGTTGCAGAAAAGTAAACTAAAAATAGCATAATTCTTGAAATAGCACCAGAACTTCAAATATAAAATTAGCACGCTATTCATTGCTGATATTTTTAAATTATTAATTCTGATTCTAGTTTCGTTAGTAACGCTTTTAAGATAGGCAACCAAAAACCTAGGAAGTTGTCATGCGTATTACTAACTTTTAATCAATATGGGTTACCTATTTTGAAGGCGTCATTATGAAATAAGAAAAACATGCAAATACAGAGCAAATCGTGCAAGTAATATAAAATTAAGGGAATTAAAATTACTTAGATTTTGACTAATTTACTACTAATCTGATGTCTGATCTTTCTTTTCTTTTACAATATTTTAACTTGGTTCCGTTATCTTGATCTGTGTTGTTTTTAAATTTTAATTAACTTCTAATTAACACGTTTGACCTTTCCATCTTTTAATTTTTATTGTTTTTGCCTACTGAATTTAACATGGCTTTAAGCCACTTTTTATTACATGTGATTGAGTAATATCCCCGTGTTCAATTATCCTTCTCAAATGTAGATTCTTTTCGACATTATTTGTAGTGTATACAGGATCAGGTAGTTTAATTTATTAACAAAAATAAGTAATTCTTCAAAGAATGTTTAATAAGATTTTTATTAATTATTAATAAATAAATTCAGACAGTAGAATGCTAGCGTTAGGAGAAGACGAACAGGGATAAGGGAACAGAGTACTGAATGAATCCAAAACGCGTCATTGAAGAAATAATAAAGGTATAAAAAAGCTACTATCGTTTTGTGTGTTAATTTATGTTAAACATACAAGAGGTAAATGACAAAATTCTAAGCAATAGTATCTCAAAAAAAAATATGAAAATTAGAAAAGAAAACCATTTATTTTACTTCTTATATTAGTGTTTACTAATGTATAAAGAGTCATGATTACATCACAATAAGTGTTTAGTACCTACTAAACAAAAAAAACAGAAACTAGAATACATGCCAAAACATATGCTTATATAAATTAGGGTAGGTCATTTAAATATATACTTAAGAGTAATTTATCCGCAAATAAAATATATTTTAACTTGCATCTGATAAAAATAAGATAATCTCGCACTAATCTAATATTTGATGTTCGAGAATCTTTAATTTACGAACGAGGCTTGTAGATTGTACTTACATACACACCGGGTATTTTTATAAAATGACTCGCCCGTACAACTTCTAAAGAATTCTGTAACAAATGTTCATATTTTTCAAAAAAAATCACTTAACAATTAAGTTATGAAAATTGTGTATTACTTTAACAACAACCTGTGTTGAAAGCAAAAAATAAAAAAAAATATTGAACCCTTCGTGTATTTTAAGAAGCATTTTGTACCAACATTGCAGTCATTTCATCTTTCGGAAGACATATCTCCTTCCTGAAAACATCTCTATATGTGATACTCTGTCGAATATTATTATTCTCAATATTGTCCTTTAAGCGATATATTAATTATATCTTCTTGAATATACCTCCATGTGTTATTTGTTAACCATAGTTCGAGATGCAATTATAAGGAATACAGCAATGTTCGCTACTAGACTTCTCACATAAATTCTCGACTGACAAAAACACGTTTATTAATTTAGTACTAGGCAACGTACATAAAATTACTGCTTATTTCAAACATATAATTGCATCTTAGCTTGGCTTACAATTTCGTTAAGTTTCAAGTTAGAGATATTACAGTGACATTCCCATTCCATCTATTTGATATATTTATTTACACATACAACTTTGCTATATTAACAAAGTTATTACCTATTATATGCACGTACGTAGTATACATACATCCTCCTTACATAATTTCTCCCGACCATCCTAATTTCGCTATTGTTTAAGTTGATAGCACGTAATATAATAGCCGACAGAATCAACATCACATCGCTTTAGTAGTTCTTAAGTGTGCTAACTTTATTAATTATAACTATGAACTACATCCTCCGCAACACATGTGTAACTTCATTGTATATTAAGAATATTTATGATACGTCCAACCGTTATTTGACATTCCAAATGTAATATGAGCTGTACATACACGTCGGTTGCTACACTTTTTACACATATTTAATACAAGATTCCACAAAATACTTAAATTAGAAATAACATAACATATTACGCATCTTTATTTATACATTGATGTAGCGAGAGTGCATCTGAAGCGGTTAGCCTGTTTAATTTACACATTTAATATGACTTATTTGATTTAAAAATTAGTGCCAGCGTATTAATTTTAGATTTGTGAGTACGGTTTGTCTACGTATATTACTCACATACATTTTCTGTATCTCATATACATGTCTCTGTTATGATTTACTTCCGCTCTTTCTGAATTTAGTAGTGATTTTATTAAAAATTGTATGTAGATTTTACGTATATATATTGATACATAAATGCATACAATTGTACGCTCAACATAACAGTGTATTTTAGGTATAAATGTTCGTTTGTAAACAACGAATAAAAAAAATACTATTTATGATGATATATAAATTTTAAAGTTCTATCCATGTTGTTTAAATGAGTATGTAATTTTATACTTTGTACACACAGTTTTACATCGATCGAATATCAAGGCTATTTTACACATCAAATAGAAAATAACAAGTGGTGGCACTTTACTGCATAATTTACTTGTAATACTTTGTTTATTAGCGTGTCTTCCTGTATAAAGTAAATAAATGTAATTGTAAAAAATGAGTAATGCCACCTAGTTTTAGCTTAAAAATGAGACTACTAAAAACTACCTTTTAATTAGTAATGTACTGTTTATGCACCCACATATTTTATTGATTCTTTTTCTACAGAATTCAATATTTGGCTTATATATCATACTTGGCCAATCTGCGGCTCCCCTAGGTCTTTAATGCGGCTCTAGCCAATGCCGACAAAATTTAAAATTTAATTTAACTTAACTTTAGTTAAAAATAACTTAAAATAAACCGTTACAAAAACTGAATACTATTGTATTCGATTTCATATATTCTTTGTTTATAAATGCGTCTACGTTTTTGGTGGTAACTATATCTAGTCTATATTCAAATTTCCCGCCATTACATACACGAATTTTGCTACAGTACACAGTTGAAAATTTTAACACTTTTTTGACTAATTTAATAGTCAGGAGAGGTCCACACTCCTTTCGTGTTATTTTGTCGAGAACTATACAAGTTTAAATTTGACGAGCAAAAATAGTCAAGTATTGTCTATTGCTAATGGGTTATTTTGTCCAACTGGCACGTGGAATTATAAAATACTTTTAGTCACATTTTATTTGATCTACACTAGACAAATTTACTAGTTGTTTAACAAAATGAATGCGATCTATTGGGTGATTTAACACCGTTTTCTACACAACGTCTTTTTAATATGCAACTCTTATTTCTTAGTGCTATAATATTCTCTCTTTAAGACGTTTTCTCAATTATAAATTTGCAGAACCACTCATTCAAAAGGTTTGGTTTCAACTAAACGTGTCAATTTTAAAATGATTTTTTGAGAACCATCATAAAATTAAGTGAATGTTTATGCTATTTGACTCAAATCTGAACTAATTACGTAAATAGATGTCCTCAATACATCTTAAAGATTTTGAAATTTGTTACGCAAACTGGAATTAACGTTTAATAACACAATGTTACACTTTGCAAGTCAGTACACGTTTGGTGGTTTGTTTGGATATGTTACTACGCAGAAACAAACCCGAAAACAGTTACACGTGCAATGCACGTGGTGCGAATAATGCAATATAAATTTTTAATTGGTTGACGCTTCTGAATGTCTAGAAAATTAGTAAATCCTCATATCTGAACAAAGAATTCACACGAAATTCTAGTAATTTCTGTTCTATTAAATACACGTAGTCAACTCGTCTGGCAAAGTTTGTAAAAATCAACACTAAAATATTTGCAAAATTAACGCCAACACCGATAATATTTCAACAGTGTAGGTACTGCTGTACACCGGAGAGGGAGGGAAGCAGTGCAAGATAGGGTTACGAATAAACGTGTCAAGAGAAAACCCGTATTTTATTGAAACAAATTAAAACAATAGAAGGCCATCAGACTTTTATAACTTATTTTAAACATACAAACAAGGTCCCAGACTTATGGTTTTTTTTTTGAGTAGTATTGTACAGCACATAGTCATAGTTACAATCGAGCATCAAAATTTGTAGGACACCGATTCGCGTAGAACCTTTCCCAAAACCATTGCTATCTTTTGCTATCACGAGACGATATGAGAGAGGCAGCAATAGGTTCAGGCAGGTTCACATCGAGTGGTATCCTAAGATGGTGGTTCATTGTACGTGCAAAATTCTCGTGCAAATATTAAGTAATTTTTGTAATATACATAAATTTAAAATTCAACGGCAGAATTTTACCACCAAAAATTTCAGCCCCAGAAATAACGAACTCTTGGAATAAATTTGTTCTGAGTTAGTTTATGAAAAGTTCTGCCTCACATATAAGTCAATAATAAAGAATAAAATTTTTAAAATATATGGTGGTATACGAGGAAAATGAAAAATATTGATTTATGCTGAAGGTTAAATTGCTTTTAAATTTAAATATTTCACAAAATGTCATTTGAAAATGTCATTCACTCTAAATGAACAACATGTTCAAATGATCTTCTAAAATACATCTTTTCTTTCACATGTAACACGTAGTGTATATGATGTTACATTTTAAAAATAAATGATTCAAAATAGATAGTAAAAATTTAACAAATCTGCTATGAGAATGACTGATATAATCAGTAAGTGCATTTATTCTAAATTTAATTTGTGATTCTTCTTACAGGATAGATAACACCGCCCAACAAAATATTTTTTTGTGCTAGTTCCAAAAATAACTGGCATTCCTTCCTAGCAGCTCTAGTTTTTAGATACACCACTGTGAAATTATTTATTATAGCAAAATTAAAATAATTAACTAAATATTTAGGAGACCTAAATTGTCTGCTTATACCTGACATTAGAATTATAATATATTTATAATACAATAATACAATTTAGAAAACTATAATTTTCATTTATTACAAATCAATAATGTAAATGTTACTTTATATTTGATTTAGAAGAAAAAAAATTAAGTTGAAAAAGGCTATAAGTACGCATATAGCTGAAACGTCCAAATTTTAAATTTCAAATTAAACTGTCTAAATCAAGAAAGAGTTTTATTCCACATTCGATACTACTAAGAAAACAATATCCATTATAGCAAAATCAAAATTTCAATTTTGCTAAAAGCTAGGGGAATAAAACGTGCTGTAAATTGCATTTACATGCGTTCCCCCTTATTACTTTGCCGTGCAGCCTTAATTACTGTTAGCTGCTGTTAGAGGGTGATTCATTTCATAACTGAAAACATAATTAAATAATTTCATTATTATAGAAACTGAAGGAATAAAAAAATCTACCCCCCACCAATTTGAACGCAGCCTTAATATGTTGAGAACATTGTGTTTCAGCTGAATTTAATGCACAACCTTCTTGTTTTTTGCTTTGTATCTATAACTATGAATATACTGATGTACGTATAGTTCTTTGGAAACGGAATATTTTAATGTACCTATTTAAGACTTGGGATAAACGGGACAGAGTACTAAAAAACGGTATAATTCAAAATGAGACGTTTGATCAGACTAGGCATAGGTATGATCCCTGTAGAATTACAAGTAGTTAGTCGAGGTACATGTATAACAGTCCAAACCCAAGAACAAATGTATGCAATCGATTGTATTGATATTTGCCAACATTGCCAATTCTCGAGTGAGTCTTGTGTAAATCGCGTTCGATGTTTATCTTAACACTCTTTCAAAAAATTAGGAATTATGGCGTTGTTATAAATGCTAGTAATGGGCAGCTCTAAATGGATACTATGTACTGAATTTATAAGTTAAATATTTAAAAGCGTCTACGCTATTTTAACTCTAATTCTAAACTGACGGTAGAAATAGTAAGACAAGCGAACAGATGACCATAATTCTAAGGAGTTGTCGACGAAAGAGAGATAATTTGATTTAAATAACTGTAAACTGTGAAAATGTTTAACTATTTCACATAATAAAACCAAGTCTAACAGATAATCTCAAACCATCAAAGCAATGTGTTACAGTTAAAAATCCTTCAATGTATCGATTTTAAAAAAATCATGGTGTAACATACAGAGTGGAAACGGAGATAAATTCGTTAAATTTGTTAATATGAATTCTTAGAAATCTTAGAAAAAAATCTTGCTCCGGTCTAGCGATTTTAATTATATCATTTTAGTTGGTAGCTAGTTTAGTATTACATTAGCTTTTTCGTGATACTTTATTTATTTTCATCCATATTTGTTTAAATGGCAACCTATATTTCTTATTATTGATAGTACTTTTTCCCGATTTCAGTGCTACAAATCTACTAAATTGTCACATCTGAAAAAAAAAAATTAATGAAAGAAACTGCTTTAAAGTGTAGATATCTTGTTATTTTTTTTTAGATTTAAAATTTGTAATAAAATACTTGGATACATTTATTAAAATGTTATTTAGTCGACCTTCAATTTCAAATTTTCTTATTTCACTTTTAATTGGGAAGTTTCGGCCATGGCATAGAGAAATTTGTTTTTTCTAAAAAATGTTTTATTTATTCGTGATGTTTCGTCAATTTGCTATTAACATTTGCGGAAGTTGCTAAAAAAGCATGTTTTACGATTAAAATTATTCATTCTAGATAATTGATAATAGGTGCTTATAACTACCGATGCATTGGCAATCTACGTGTTTTTTTAGCAACGCTTGAAAATATCAATACCAAATTGACAAAATCTTGTGAAAAAATAAACATAATTTTGAAATCAACATACTCTTGCGAGGTTATTTTCGAAAAATTAGTTTTAATAAAGGGAACGATATCGTGGCTTTCTTTCTATTCTGTATATTCGAATATTCAGCCAAGTTGTTTGCTAAGTGCTTTGTGAGTATACATAAATTACATTGTAATTACTATTTGTCATTCAGGTGGGTAGTTTTTCACAACAAATGTGTCTGTCATGACGAGAGATAGTTGACGATGGATGAATATTTGCGTTGTTGTTTAACAAGGGGAACTTAACAGTAATAATGGATGTGGACTAGTGATGTAACGAATATTCGCATTCGCATTCGCGAATATTAGCATGTTTTTGAATTCGCAATAAATTTGCGAATATTGCACATAAAAAAGTTACCTGTTAAAATGGATAATTTAGAAAAAAGAGCTAATATTTAAATTCATTGAGATCCTAAAATAACTTTTTCAGCACAAATTTGCAGTTTACATTAGAATAACCATCTATAATCTCAAAACTAAACTTGAATTGAGAAGAATAAGACGTAAAAGTCGAAACAATTTGGTTGTACTTGGCTACTTTCGCTGCGGTGATGAAGAAATTTAATTCTCTGCGTGTGCGCATAAGCGCTTAATACAAGTGTTCGTATAGTTGTAAATTGGCAGCTAATAGCGCTAGCAAAGTTAAAAAGTTAATATTCGTATTCGCATTCACGAATGTGTAAGATCACGTGTTCGTTACATCACTAATGTGGACAATATACAACAATAAAATACAGGATGTCTTACGAACTGGAACATACAAGGAATTAAGGATGGACCCTTCATTGTCGGTAGAATCCAAAATATACAAGACACATATTAGACATAAGCAAGCCACCACATCTATACCGTTTACCAAAAATCCATAAACCGGACATCTCTCTAAGACCAATTGTTAGTTCTAGAAATTCTCCCTGTCACCCCCTAGCAAATTCCTAATAGATATTATCACACCTATCTATTAGCGAGAAAAACACAGTCAGCATTATCAAATACGAAAAAATGTGAAACCTGAAACTTGAAGAACAGGACATGTTGGTCAGCTTTAACGTCACCAGTCTCTTCACTAACATACCAACCGGACCTACAATGCCAGCAATAAGAAACAGACTCCCCGCAGATACTACATTGCACGAAAGAACTTCATTTTTTTGCCATTATTAAACTACTGTCCATCTGTGTGAACACGACGTATTTCCAGATGGGAGAGAAGTTCTACTAGCAAGAAGCAGTCTCCCATACTGAGCAATATCTACATGGAAGAATTTGAGAGCAGAGCCATAAATACATACAACAAAAAACTAAAAATGTGGTTAAAGTATGTAGATAATATATTCATAATATGATTCCATGATGAAGAAGCCCTGAACGAATTCTTACAACATTTAAACAATGTAGAAAACTCCATAAAATTTACCATTGGAAATGGAAGGAGAAGGCAAGATACCGTTCCTTGATGTTCTGGTACATAAGAATATAGACGGCACACTTGAGACTACTGTGTACAAAAGACCTACACACAGGCCAATACTTACACTTAGACTCCAACCAGCCAAACAGTGTGAAAGTTGGAGTAGCAAAGTGTTTATATGATAGAGCCAGGAATATTTGCTCAGAGGAAGAAGACAGAAAACAAGAGTTCAACAACATAACACACACATTGAAACAGAATGGATATACAAGCAAGGCGTTGTCATTACCAAGGAAGAATTGGGTAACACATCAGAGTCAAGACCCAGAAAAACAAGACAAAGTGTGCACAACCAACTGTTATTCCGTAAGTAAAAGGCCTATCGGGGAAAATCAGGAGAATAAGCAACACCTACAAGGTTAGAGCAGCAATAAGAACGACGAACACCAACAGATCAACCCTAACCAAAATAAAGCCGGATAACGTGAATCAGAGAACGAAAGAATGTACATATGTACAGAGTACCGTGTGAAGTGGAAGAGCATACATCGGAGAAACAAGTAGAACCATGCAAGTCAGAATCCAAAAACCCCAAAAATTAGTTCGACTGGGAGAAACGGATAAGTCTCGTTTGGCTCAACATGCTTGGGAAGAAGATCACAGGATTGAATGGGACGAAGCAACAATTCTGGCAAGAGAGGACAACTTCACAAAAACAAAGCTGAAAGAAGTAGCATACTGGCCATAACACCAAATGCCATATGTTCACTAAGCCCAGAAATCAAATATGTCTGGTTATCAATGATTAGGGATAGCTTAGGCAGAAGACCGATAACCACGATCCCGGAGACACAATAATAATAACTACGCATGCAGACTTGTGCACACCAGTGCGCATCACGTTCTGCGCATATACCTAAAATATGTACATATATTTGTCAAATCGGACATATTTGTCAAATCAATTGTAATAGTGAGTTTGGCAAGAAAATAATGAGTTTAGCAAGAAACAGCCCTATTTGGGGCTACCCTGATGGTGGCAGTAGACGAACTGCCGAAACGTCGGATCATTAAAATCCTACAAACGATGAAAATAGCCCAACAACGCAAATGTGTATTTATTGCTCAAGTTCAAATGAATCTCTTAAACATAAATAACGCAGGATATAAATTGAGAAAACTGCGTGTGCTTCCAGAAACGAATAAAATTTCTGAAACGTCTAATAATAACACCTCACATCACTTGCGCTGTCTAGGATATTGCCTGTAATAGTATTTATTTACATCTACAAGTAGTTAAATTTCTTATTTGATTCATTTCTATCTATAGAGCTGGTATATTTGACCGATCGATTGATGGACATATCAATAGCGTCAACCAATATTGACCAGTGCTGATAGATAGATGATTTGGAACATGTTAATTGCGTAAATCGTATATCAATGAAATGCGAGAAGGTAGAATACAAACAGTCAATGGGAACGAAATTTCCACGTAAAAAAGAGAATTATTGCTATTACAGTTGCAGTATAAACAAGTACTCGATTTTCGATCATCGGAAAAATAAGAAATCTAATGTGTTAAACAAGATTCCAATGCATAGATCTGAAATATCAAGACACGACAAGCCAAAAAGTTCATCAGCACTGGCACAGTAAAATAATGTGTACTGATACTATTTCCCTGTTCTGATGCTTTTCCTTTTTTCAGATGGTAGTAGATGGGTGGAAGTCCCAATTACTGACACTTTAAGAGATAAAATGATGTCAATGTTTAAGATTCCAAGATGACACTGGTAGAACAATTTTGATTTTTAAACCTAAAATAAATGTCTGCAGGACTATTTTCAATCGAAAGCTATGTTAAAACACAGCAAAAGGAACTATTATAGGAGAAAATACAGGGAAGGTGTCAGTAATTACGACAGGGTTAGAAATGGGTACATTTACCTTACAAGAAGGAATAATGTTAATATTTATCGCACGTTAACTTTCTTAATACTAATTTTATATTTGTATTCATGATTAAGTATATGCTTCTCAGCACTATTCCTAAAGTATATCTTTCTTAATAGTAGTATATTTACAATGGAGTTAACATAAGAAGCAATGAATCACTGTTTAAATTTGCAGTGATGAAGAATATTTTACAATCCTTTCATGCTTGAGGCTTTTTTTTCTAATTATTTAATTATAACAGCCCAGATGTAATTTTATCACACCAATATTTTACGTACTAAGTGTTATCGCTCTAGGTTATTATAACGGAAACCACAATGATTATTTTTGATAACTGTTACTGATATAAATACTACAAACAATGACATTCTAATAATATAGGGATAGTCAAAATAAGCTGTGACGAAAATAAGTTCAAGAAATATTATTTACAACAACACAATAAAGTATACGAATAACTAGCTGTAAATTCGTAAATTTATAAACATTTACCATGAAAAACTATTTGTAAGGTGACTGGGCTACAGAGTTATCTACAAAAGTAATTATTAGGTATTTATTTGTTTCCGCGCAAATCGTGTAAGTTACATTTTTTTATATAAATCTGCTAGATCTAATACAGTTTACACCTACAATAGGAGCAAATATATGTCCGTTCATTCTACCATACATAGGTTCTTTTCATGTTCTGTTAGTGTTATACAAAACGGTAAAATTGTATTGTATGTGAAATCCAAGGGTATTTTACTGTATTACGCCCTTCCTCATATTACTGTGAGTTGAATCCCATAGAGCTAATTTGGAGTATGATTAAGAGAATAATAGCCTCACCCAATATTGGAACAATATATATGGAAAATCTCATTCAAGAGGCAGTCAAGCAAAAAGCTCCGGAATTGAAGAGCAGAATGCAACCACATCGACAAAATTAGAAAAGAATATATAACAAAAGATGAACTGTTCGACATTGAAGAACAGATATTTATTATTCATTTAGATGAATCGGACAGTGATACCTAATATAGTGATCCAATTGAAACAATTTTTAAAAAACATTTATGTTTCTTGGATATATAAATTATTTAATAGTTGAAATAGCACAAATATTTATATTGCAATGTAATCAATAAATGCTTAAATAGAGAATAATATTGACACTTATAATATTTTGCTCTGTAATCTCCATAATGGTTACATGAAGACAACATAGGTATGTTAACCTATTATTTTAAGACATACAGAGGTAAGCGGTCCATTAAAAATTTAGGATGTTCTGCTATTTACTTATATTTGAGATTTTGGCACAATTATCTATTCGATTGGAACTATAAATATGAAATATAGTAACCAACATATCACTTCCGGTTGACCGGAAATTGACGTCAACTTTGTTATTTTAAATAGAATGACCTAATTTTCTTTACATTTCTGGACTCTAAGACCATAAATACGTCAGTTTTTATTAGCTATTCTTATAGATACATGTTGTCGTTTTTGAGTTATTTAATATTTTGTTTGTTTTTAGTAATAATGATTGCATCATTCAGAAATTAATATCTTAGTTAATTCTGCAGATAGAGACTCCAAATTCTCTACGTTATGAATGTAGATGTAACTCTAAGAAACGGTACGGTAAAGTGACATATCTTCGAATGCAGAAAAGTCTTTTTTTTTAAACAAAACATCCTGTATTTTAATTCGAAATTAGAAAGTAAATATCGTCCCCTATCATTTTATATTAGCATTCCCTATACCTACCCTACCCTTTAATAGATGTTGAGATATGAGCGAGTATTTGTTAAACAAACTAACTAACTTACTAATTTCGAATTAAAATACAGGGCGTTCTAATAAAATATGAAAATTTCCGGCTGGCACGATTGAAATGGAGAGTGTAATCTGTGATCTAGCAAATAAGAAATCATCGGGTTGGAATAAACATTCCATGCGTATTATGACAAGAGCATCTGCACTGATTAGTGCACCTTTATGCCTTATGATTAACAACTCCTTCACACAATCTAAGTTTCCTGATCTACTTAAAATAGCAAAGATAACAGTTTTACATAAGAAAGACAATATTCATAACATTGATAGTTATAGACCTATGTCTATATCACCAGTCTTTTCCAAAGTATATGATTTTTTTTTAAATAACAGAATAATACCTTACTTAACAAAATATAATTTAATACCGATGACCCAGTTTGGTTTTGTAGCTGGTAGGTCAATATTGACATTGTATTGTATTGTATATATTGCAAGGGTGATATTACACTGCGACCTAAAAGATCTATTGTGTCCCCTGTTCTTGCTGTTTTACAGCTGGTCTTCTAATCCTATTCCTTTCAGAAAGTGTAGGATATCAGAAGGCCCCAGGTTAGGTTAGTCTCCCTCTTCGATTTCACGTGCTCCCATGTGCAACGCCCTTGAGTTGCACAGTGCTACGCAATTTGAGAGGGGATGGATGCCATCCTGTTCCCCAATCTGCTCCAGTCGTTTTGCTTCTCCCTTGGTTCCTTGCTTGTGAGGTATCCTCACTTTGGAAGTGGAAGGCTTCTTATGGAGGTCCTGCTCCAATTTCTGTTTATTAGCGGTGTCGGTAGCCGAAAGCAACAACTGGCATCGTTGTAGAACCCTGTGCAAGCCCTTAGCCACGACACGACAGCTCGGGCGATGGGGAAATGGTTCACGGCGACGGTCTTCATTCACCCTGCTCCAGTTTTAAGCAGAGAGTATAAACTTATAGCCGCCACTAACCATCTCGTCTTGAGCGAACCCTGACAATATGGCCTTTTCCCTATCCACCACCTTGGGGACGCGCCTGGTAGGTACTCCCAACCCCCAGGCAATATTGACATTAGAGATGAAGTACTTAATCTTTTGAGATCATGTTTAGGTAACCATGAACAGTGAGTCCATATCAGGGGCTGTATATTTGCGATATAGTGAGAGGTGTTCCCCAGGGATCCATCCTTGGACCTACACTTTTTTTTGTGTACGTTTAATGCCCATCTGCCTAAATAGTAACTACTTGTATCAATTTGTGGATGATACAACATGTATCGTGTCATCTGAAAATTATGGAAATTTAAAAAACCATAGGCAGTCGTACAGATAACTACGTTCTAAAATGTAGCAGGCAGAACAGCTTGCAGATAAATGAAAAAAGACAGTAGCCTTACATTTTAATAATCGAAGAAATGAAAGCTTGTATATTACAATGGATGGCAAATCAGTGCAGTTTGTTCCAAGTACAAAGTCTTTGGAATTTATGTTGATGTTGCACTGAGTTGATTCGTCCATATACGTAAGTGAGATACAAAAGAAATTGAATTCATTTTGCTTTTCCATCCTTAATATTTGCAATAGCGTTGACGTTGAAACATTGAAAATCTGTTACTACACATAAGTGTTCTCAGGGTTCCGGTATATATAATTTTTTAGGGCTCATCAATTCATTTTATAGAAGTCTTTTGCACCCAAAAACGTATGATTCGTTTTATGTTCAAAAAAAAACCTACAAAAGATCATTGCAAACCGCTATTTCCACAATTGCGTATACTTCAGTTACCGTGCTTGATATATGTAAGTTGCTACTGTTTGTTCCACAAATAAAAGTTTATTCACTAGAAACACTGATCTGTACTCAAATATGTCTACGAGGAATGCTGATTTGTTGAACATTCCGTCTCATAAATCACATTTATATGAGCGCGATCCTGAATACAGATCTATTAAGGTATTCAAGAAATTGTCTCCACAAATAAGAAGAATGATGAATATTAAACAATTCAAGACCTCAGTTAAGGCGTGCTTCTTAGGTGAATGTTTTTTATAACTTCACTGATTATTTAAACACTTAAATACTAGATGTATATATTTATAGTATTATATGTTGCATATGCTGTATAAATTTTGGACAATGAGGTTGCTAATCTCAACTAAAACTCAGTTATTGTTTTTGCTGAAACCGACATCAATTGTGATCGATGGTAAATAAATAAGCATTACATTAAAGATTATATTACATAACAACTTAGTAAAAATAAGCAATAAATATATTTTCCCTAATATCTCAATAACCATTTATATTCACATCTTTTAATATTGAAGGTTCTTTCCCAGGCATCCTGTATATACGTACTACGCTTTAAAACCTAACATTCGTTTTCATAAAGATATCTTTACAAGGAAACGGAGTCACTTAATGTGCTATATGCAAGACTCATCTGATGTGGTACTACAGACTTTATATAAATGCACTAGCAACGCAATTACTTTTGATTGCTACCAACGAGGCAACGTCCCTAAACTCCACAACTAAATTAACATTAAAGGTCCATTAAAATAGGAAATATCACCTTGTTTATTAAAATTGTCGTTTTTGTAACTGCGTCTTCGCTGATAGACATGTTCCGCAAGATATTGAGAGCAACATTGTTATTAATTATATGGAAGATACTAAAAAGGAACTAAATTTCACGATAATTGTCCTTGATGTTTATAAAGCTGAAATCATAGAATATACTGGCGATAACAATAACATTTTATTGACTTGAAGTGCATTGTACCATTTATTTTGCGACGGTGAAAAACTAAGAAGTATTTGAGATTGGAACTGTTTTATTTCAATCTCCAATTACATTTTATTGAAAATATAACTGTGCGCGTATTTATTCCATCTTATACGAAAACGCAAATGATATGTACTTCAAAAGAAATGTTTTTATAAAATGTTAAAAATATAGCCTATTGCTGAATATAATTACGTTTTGTTGTTTATTTATTTTCTAAGTTAACATTTTTGCTTATATAAGAACACGCGCTCTTGTTATAGCACCCTTAGGGTGAAATAAATATACAACATTTCGCTTGTAAACATTTCTTTCATCATTATGTGGGGTTTCCGTTAAATTTTCTGTACATTTCATGGTTGAAGGAGTTGGTGTTCATTAAATTATATTTATGTAGGTTGGGAGTTCTCTTTTATTTCAACCACAATTTCTACCGTTCGGAATATTATAAATGCGAAACAAATTGCTCGGCGAATTTTATTAACATTTTGTTACCAATTTACAAACTGTTCCTGCAAAAAGGGTGCAAATAGAATTGTTGCCCTTGTTTATTTTGTTTTTGAATTCGTGTTAAATTAATTCATATTTTATATTGCACATACACTGAAAGAAATGGAATTCTTCGTTCAACAGTTTTTGAAGTGTTGAGATCTGAATCCTTGATTTAAATACACAAGCTGACCGCTTTTTAGTAGGGTCGCTATGGCTGTCTCCGAAAATGTAGAGGTACCGAGTCGGTTAAACAAATGAAGAAAGTTATGCATTTTAGAAAATACACTGAAAGGTATTATTTGTACGTTTCCGGAGACATACAAAAAAAACGTATAAGATTTTTTTATTATGAACCGTATTAGCTATAGTCAAACCAAGCTATTGACAATGTTATCAGTCAGCAGCGTCGATTTAGCGATTACATTCGGAAGAACAACATTAGCGTCCTAGGCTTAAATGCATTATAAACTACAAAGTGTGCATTTTTGCTAATGCAGGATCTTTCGCCATCACATAGAGTGCTTCAATTGTGAAAGACCCTAGGGAGGCAATGACATCCAAGGGAGTATATAAAATTCTCTCCTTCTGTTATGCGGGTTATATTGGCATCACAAAACGCAGCATATGCACGCGGTTAAAGGACATAAAAGAAACTGTCGTTTAGGACAAACTGAAAATTTAGCGGTAGCAGAACACACCTTACAAGATGGTAACTGTAATGTATTGGTTGATGTACTAGTTTTGAGTTAATACTGTATATACTGTAGGGTTTTAATAAATTAATACTATTTTATTATACCCTTATCAGTTTTACTCTTATCTAATTTTTAAAATAATAATAAGAAGGATGTAACAAAAAAGGTTACAGGATGTAGCAGTAGACAGCCAGACGATTCGGGTGATGTAGGAAACCTCTGCATTTGGCAAGTTTCTCAAGGTCATTTCCATCAGAATGTTCCCTTCAGGAAGTAAAGATGATCAGTAGTGAGATGCCTACACATGAAAATTAAATATTCGAGTTTAAATTATAAACATTTACAACAGATAATGACAGATCAAAGTGGGATCGAGTTCAGTTCAAAAGAACATTTTTATTTTTTTTACAGTGTATTTTTTGCTTAAATTTAGTTTAATAATGCTTTTATATTTATTTGTAATCGAAATTCTTTGATATGTCAATAAAAAAAAAACAAGGAAAATTGCTGGAATTCGGTTTGGTCAAAAATTGACGTGTATGCAAAGTTGCGTACTCACTTTACAGTTAATATTTAACTTAAAATTGTTAATTAAATGTAGTAATAAGTATTTCAAATGTTTTAGTATTTTTTTCCATTATGTACACACACCTACCTTTATTTTACAATTAATGTAAGGTAATTCCAGAACTTTGCAATAATTATTTATTTCAATTTAGTGTAAACATTTCACTGTTCCTTTTGGTCACATGGACATTCTTATGTATTAAGCATCTTATATTCCCTCACTTCGGTGAAATTAACGTACTTCTGAGGCAGTTTGTAACCCTTGCGAAGACAATCGCTATCGATGGCTGTTAGAGATTCAATTCAAAAGGATTCACTAGCCAACCTCCGTGAGAGACGACGAGAGACACGTCCGTTATTTTACATTATAATTTGAACGGCTATTTTCATAAAATCCTGTTTATTCCAAAGTTCAACCTAAAAATCGTGGTTACTTTAAAAGGAATTTAATTGTATTAATTTTACCCACATTGTTAGCTATATATTTGTTGGGTAATTTTGTCCAACGACAATATTCCCGAGACATGATCTTGTCCTGAGCCATTCTCCGTGATTAGACGAGAGCCCCCATTCGATGCCTGACTTGACTTGCCCGCTTTAATGCCTGCTAATTTGATCCCTCCAAAGGTATTCCGCGCCCAAATCAACCTAAAAATGAACGTTTTATTTTAATCCCAATCTAAATTTTAATGTACTTGTAACAAATTTTACTTTAATATGTTCGGCAAATTTGTTTGGTTAGAAATGTTGTAAACGACCGCCAATCAGTTTGCGTGCACTGGTGGAAAATTTTTATAAGGTGGTAGCACTAATTTTACTAGTCAAGATGTAATTATGGAACCGAATACCCGGTTAATTTTACTATAGGTGTCTCGAAAACGCAGGAATTTTAAACGTATTGCTGTGAACTGATTGTCCAAACATATAAGTTTAAAGAAATTAAAAATGACAAAAATAAGTTAGCTAGCTCAGCAAAAATGAATTTAAAAGGGCGCCAGAGATTCTTATATCTCAGAGTAACTTTCATTAAAAGTAATAGTGGGCGTTTGTACAATTTGACTTTCTTTAAAATCCCCAAAAATTGAAATGGCTGATTCAAAAAATAAAAGAACTGTAATTTTAAAATGATATTTACAATCATTAAATTTATTATTTAAAAAGAAAAAAAAAAAGAAAAAAAACGATACAAATTACAGGAAAAATTAAAACCATGAATATAAGATTCTGGCAAAAAACAAACCTGCATAAGACTCTACAATTAAAAAGGACAATGCAAATCCTTTATCAAACAAAATGGTGAATTCGTTCTAGAAGGAATTTCTTATACCACAAAAAATCCACGTGGTTTCAAAAATCCAAAGCAAACTACAATTTAAATCAAATTAACGTAGAAAACCACGTAAAATCAAAATGAAATAAAAATACAAGCCCAGAGCTTCTCTTCACCTACCCCGAGGTGATTAAAATACTATAAATTAGAACTACAAAAAAAAACGGAAAATTTAAACTCTAAACGCGATCACTTCTAAAACGAAAATTATTAAAGAGCCTTACATGTAAATTGTGCACAACGATATAACACTTATTAATAACTAGCGAGTTGCTAGATGGACGATTTTAAAATTTCAAAAGAACGAACTACATCTTAAAATTAAAATGAATTATCAGATACGGTAACCAAGACAACCTAAACAAGACCATACACGCGCTCGTCTATCTGGTAACTGCCGGGCCTCTAGGTAACATTCTCATATATATGAAATTTACATCTGCGTGCGATGAAGGCGCAACGCATCGCAAAGAAAAAACTAGCATATAAACTATATACAATACTGGAGTACGCAAAATGTACAAATAAAAGAAATTAACTATACACAACTGAACAATAAAATACTCAAACAAAACTATTAAATTCTTAGCAAAATTTACAACAAAGTGAGAATTTGCGCGCGGCAACGCCAAAACTTGATCTTGGAAAATTAACAGCATAGAGTTCAAACAACCGGGGAGCCATTCCACAGCAGTATATATTTTCTATGATAGGTTTCTGTTGCAAAAAAGTAGAATTACTAATTTAAAACGCAATTGTTTATTTAATATGCGAACTTATTTACCTGAGATAATTATATCCTTATTTATATTGCTTTGACACGGCTTTACACTTCATATTTCCACTTTTTATAAATAAAAATCTTATGTGTTTGAATTTAAATGTTTTAAATGTCTTTATCGTACAAAGTCGATCATAATTGATGTACAAGAGTCTCATGCACACGATTTCACTGAAACTAAGCACTGTCAATATGAATATTGAAGTAGAGGACATTTAAGCGACATCCTACCATGGCATCCCCTGCCGTACTGAAAAATATCCAGGGTTAACTATCCATTCGTAATTTTTTTTAATGCTAGCGCATCCTCTACACCGTAGCAGTCAGAAATTATACCCCCGCATGTCATCTAGCATTTGGAAGGGCATACTTATGATTAAAGGTAATAAAATAGATGATACTAGGATGTTAAAAATTTGATTTTACCAATTTCATTGAAAATTGTATTTTTTATACCTGGGGTGCTTAATATATTTTATGAGAGAACGCTTTTTTATGTTCCTGTTTCTTGCAATGTACATATGTACGTGAAACGTGTGCAAATATATCAATTAAAAGTTGAGCATCTATCAATATGTACAAAACCCGCGGCCTTAGCAACAAACATTACCGTAACCATGAAATACGTTTCAGGAAGAAATTCTTTCAAAAACTCTGCACTACCATACACGACTACATTACATACCTTTAATCATTTTTTGAGAATATTAACTCAGTATTAAGGAACTTGGGGTTCTTAATCTAGACCTTGCCACAATTTTCAAGAATTTCAAACTGCGAAAACGTTAATCTGTGCACTTGTAAGAACCAAACTAGAATGCTTTGAAGAACTACGTCTAGAACAACTCAAAATTCGGAGACTAACATCTGCCTTTGGCATTTAAGAAACTGTTAAGAGAACGGACATTTTCAAAACTGTATTTATTATGCGGAACGACGAAATTCGCGTTATCTGTGACGGAATTTTTACTAGGCATAACAACCATAACGAGGGCAGTACGGATTGGCATGTAATAACACGAACTCAATTAGGAGAAAAGGACGGTTTGGTTTCTATAGATGTTTGTTACAAATTTGTTTATCGAATTCATTCCAGCCTGTACTAATTCTGTAACTTCTAGGATAAAATTTCGTTGGTTTAACCATAAATTCTTAACAAGTATACATAGTGTAATAAATAAACTCTTATTCGTTAACTTAAACAATTCGCTGCTTCTGCAAAATTTATTACCAGGAAAGAAAAAAAAACACATTATATTGCGTAAGTGACTTGTTATTGATCTTGTTACGCACAAAATATTAACAAATAAAAAGAGATATTTGCCACATACTTGGTGTTTTGGTTTCAATACAATACCTTCTATAAAAAATATATTTTCCTGGAAGTAGCAAAAGTACTTCCTGACAAGAAGACAAGATATTTCTTCGACTATTCTTATTTTTATAAAACAACACATGCCTTTATCAATCGTAGTAGTAGGTGTATTGCTGTGGATCTGTGCAACTTTTCCTATATCTCCATGTAGAGTGCCTATTCAATTGCGATCACAAATATAGAATTCTGGTCGATAGATGAAGGGAAATAAGGAAAAACAATAAAGCCTTCCTAATGTAAAATGTTATTGAAGAATCATCCTTGCAAAATCTAGAATTTCAACGATATCAGATAAACAAAAATCTATATAATGGATACCGGAAGAGATTTGCTTATAATTATGTTGTTTGGATGGAGGGACTTTTATTAACCATATTTAAAGGCGCTTGATAAGTGTCAGATTTATGTTTTAAATTTAAAATTTGATATTTTCTTTTGACGGAAATATAGTTTTCACAAGATGCTAAAATGAAACCTATTGGCAACGATGTAGTTAAAAGAAGATGTATAAAAATACATTTTACGTTCAGAGTAAACGTTCTCTTATTCTAAATATTTAAAATAGTTCCATATATCCTAACAAAGTGTCCGTTCAATCAAAATTATAGAGCAATATTTTATACGTTACAACCATAGCAGCTGTAAAATATTTTATTTATGTTGGGCATAATGAAGAACGATTCTAACTATGCGAATGTTAGGTTACGATATTTATTTAGACATTAAGACTTAGATTTAGTACATTAGAAGAACGACAATTTAGGCTTGTTAACACAAAATGAAAAGTGTCTTGTATAAACAATGATCTACCCACATTAATCAGGAAAATTACCATTTATTATATGCTGCAAATATTATTGAGAATCTAAAATTGATTATTCGAGTAAGGAAAATTTCAATTAATTAATTATTTAACATTCTGGTTAATCTAGGTAATGTCAATTTACACAATCTCTAAGCATAGGTATAGTAATATTTTAATGTAGCTACTCATGTAGCAGCTATCCAGTTTCACTAGATACCCAAGAAACACAATTTGTGTCTAATAAGCGTTAATTTTCGATTTATGTATGTCAATAATGTAATAAACGATTGAAAGCTCCCACCGGCCACGTAAACGTTAAGTAACCGTCTGTAAAACCCAAAATAGTTCAATAAACGTTAGATATTGATTAATGGCTAATGTAATAAACTTATAGACCACCTAATAATAGTCGGTATAAGCCAAACTGCATTCGAACGCTTATTATTACGCGAATAAAGTAAAATAAGCTTTATTTCCAAAGACTATTGGTATCAAGTCATGTAGGTAACGCAAAAGAAAATAATAATGAAATATGTCTTAATTATTACAGATATTTAAATGAAACCAAGGAGTACCAAATAAAATAGAAATGAACTTTGACCAGATTCGTTCAAAATTACTAATTAACATTCAAAAATTATATTTATGGAGCAAAATTTTTCTGTTAAGAGTATTGGTATATTGTATAGCTGCTTACTTTTTTTTGCTGTTTTACGACAGGGAATTACGCAAAAAATTGATAAATAACTAATTTTTTAATTTATATATACTTTCCAAATGAATTATAGTTCATCGGTGCACAACACTTTTCGAGTTTAATTTTTCAAAGATGTTTCTTACATTAGAACCAAAGGAGCTTCTGTATAAAAATTGGCTGTAATTTTTAAGTGTTTCTGTAAAAATTAAGCTTAAAGTGCGGCTTCAACAAACCTATGCCATCGATTAAACAAAATAAAAATTATGTGAATGATAAAGTGGTACCTCAAGTGGTAAAACTAGGCATTATCAAGGAATTGCAACAAGCAACTTTGTAAACACAATCACATAGATAAAGGTAAATATCCTACTAATGGTGGACAACGTAAAACAAAACATAACTATCTGACCTAATTTAATAAGAACAATTAGCGCTAATCCAATAAATGCATGTATTTGATACATTATTCGATTCTGTTCACCTATTGCTCAAAAAATCTGGTTCACAGACGGATCCAAATCCAGCCAGGGCACAGGAGCCGGTACTTCTAGGTCCAGGCCTAATCAAAGGATATCTCTAAGCCTGGGGAAGCATACAATGGTCTTCCAGGCAAATATATTCGGCCTTGCAGCCTGTGCAGAGATGATTGCAAAAGGGGGCTACATGAGGAGGAAAATTAATATAATGACTGACAGCCAGTTTGTCATCAAGGCAGTCTCGAACTCCGTAACTAGGTCAAAACTAGTTAGAGACTGCAAATAATCCCTCAATACACTGGCACGAGACTACACGGTGTCTCTGATTTGGGTGGCGGGACATGAGGATACGAAGGGCAATGTAATAGCCGACGAACTAGCCAAGGAGGGCTCTAAGAGACACTTCATGCGTCCAGAGCCCGTATGTGGGATTACTAAGGATTCCGCAAGAAGGGAGATCTGGACCTGGTTAGATAAAGAAAGTACAAAGAAATGGAGGTCGACTGAAGGTCAACTCCATACCAAAACGGTGATAGGGGATGGAGATGGTAGTTTCTCTGATAACCTACTCAGGCGCAGCAAGAAGGAAGGTAAAACCATTACTGAGCTGGTAGCTGGACACTGTCCCCTGAAAAAGCATCTATACAACACAGGCCGAGTAAGCCAACCGTGGTGCAGAAGATGCGAACTACAGGAGGAAACGCGTTTACATGTAATCTGCACATGTGAGGAATTAAAGGTACTCAGGCAGAAATATTTCGGGAGAGATCTATTGCGGTCCTCAAAGGTTCCCAAGTTTCCACTGGGCAAGATACTGGGCTTTATAGAGAACACCAAGCTGCTCGAGTGGAAATAAGAGACTTAATAGGGATGGTACAATGAGCACCTAGCTCAAGTGCCCGGCTTTAGGTTGCCACCCTAACTAATGAATGAGTAAATGAATGCCCAAAAAATGAACACAAAGTTGATTTTATTAGGATATTTATTGCAATATGTGACAAAGAATTCAACAGAAAACAGCAAGCGAAGGATGGATGCGCATTGTTTTCATGTTTGGGCGGTTTTCAAAACCTGTAATATGTGGATATATGCTCATATGCGATTGCAGAAAAGCGCTGCAACGTTTTGCCTTCTGAAATTTTGTAGTATATGTGCCCCAAATAGGGATCACAAAAGTTAAATTTTTCATATCAATCTGCCAAAATGCTTATTGGACGTTGTAACCATTTGATTTACGGCATGTCATATTCAGGTGTAAACTTCAGTTCAATTAGTCTAAAATAATGAAAAAAGTTGTAATATTTAAAACAATAATTTAAAACTTTAAAATTTAAATCTCATTTTAGTAAAAATGGAAATGCTTTAGGTGTTATTCTAAAAGTATTATTACAGTTCCAATACGTTTAGAATACGTTTCTATGTTTACCATAATAAGATTTAACTTTTAAAGTTTTAAAGTGTTTTCCTTAAAATATTGTTTTAAATATTACGACTCCTATTATTATTTTAGAACTTCGAAGTGACGTTTATACCCGAAGATGACAGGTAGATCGAAACATGTTGTGTAAGATAATTAAATATATTCATCAAGTTTGGAACACAAACTTTAATATTATTTAACATTCGAATATAAATATAATTTGCCTACGCAAAACAACAATTACCAATACAAATTTTATTTGTATTTTATTGAACTTTTTTTAAAAGGTGCTACTGATATTTCCATTTATTCCATGTTATGTGGCATTACATGCAAATATATTATGAAACAACATGACTAGCACTCACATTAAATATGAATGTATGTATTTCCAATAAAACCTACTATATTCAGTATTGCTGCCTTAGTGTGAGATTTATCAAATATATTATTGAAAGTGCTATTAGCATATAAACCCGAAATTGCGCCGCTCACAGGAACATTAGCCACATAGATATATCATTTGATTGCAATTAATTGGTAGGTATGTACATTTCCAAAATAAACGCAAAATCGTTAATAACACGCATTTGACATCTGGGAATTACCTTTTAAACTAATAAAACAAATAGATCACTTATAAGTATTGTGTAAAACATGTTTGGATATTTTCTCAAGAGTTCTAATCTTAAGCAAACAATGTAGTTAGATAAATACATACCTACACGAAAATTAATTTTACCTGTGTTTATTTAATGTCAACATAACTGGAAGATGAATGGATTTTAAATACCACTTAAGAAAAGGCCTTATTTCTAAATGGAAAATGCTTAAGTAAATAGGTATTGATTTTTGCATGAATAACAAAATTACTTTATAGCTGGTACCATAAATACGCAAAATAAACTTTTATAAACTTAATCAATCTGTAGGGCCCTTACAGGTTCCGGCGCTATTGTCAAAGTATGTGTATAATGACATAAATCAAGCACAGCAATGGGAACAGCTTTTAAGAAAAAACTAAGCTAACATGCGAAAATACGGAAAAAAAGATATCAAATAAATAGTGAACATCCAACGACGAGTAGGTTAATATGACCAGTAAAACAATGAGAGTTAAACTCTATTCCATTCTTGAGCGATATTTACTTTTATTTGCGGCTGCAGCTGAATATTTGGTTTTGCATGAATAAGTTAAGAACGTGCGTTAATAACACAAATATTTGTTATGATAACACATGGGTTTTTACCAAAATCCAACTGCTGTTACGGAAGTTGTAATTTTTACTATGACTTTTAGAGATAATAATGCAAACTGAAAACAAATATATATTAATAAAATTTATTAAGGATATAGGTCATGGAAAAAATCGCGTACTTGTCGAAAGTCCCTAGTACTCGTAGGGTTTCTTCTCATTTGTGCGTTTTTCGTCACTTTCTGTCCTCGTTAGGTAATGTGCTATGATACCTGACTGACAATGAGATCTGGACTAATAGACTGTGACTATCGAGGCCATCGCTGTCCTTTGGGCGGTCATTTCAAAAGTTCGCGACTGCATCTATGTATTACTTTTTCTATTTTCATATTTTTCACATTGCTTTTATATGTTATATCATCTTATACTTCGCACATTTCATACACAACACTATAAAATATCTTTTAACTTTATTTATCGGTGCACCTACACATAAAAACGTTGGAAATTACTGTATTGACTCATTTATTTTATGTCCTTCACCTTAAGGATGTATCCTTATCGAAAATATTGTTTTGTACCGACTTTTGCAAAAGTTTTAAAAACTTATACAATGAACTAGAGCATACTTATTGATTCCTTTGCCATCGAATTACTAAATAAAATTGGAGATTGAACCCTTATTTATATTTGTCAATTTGTTTAGTTGTTTCTTGATAAAATTGTGTAGGCAATTATAAAAATTAATTAAGTATTAAAACTTTATCTAAAACTTTATCAAACAAAATTTTTAACGCACGGTTATCAGCCATTCTATGTTTGATCAATATTGAAAATGCATGCAATTTTTATTTTAGGACTTGAATGAAATGTGTTATTGTAAATATATTTGTAACTTAACTTGACTTAACAGCAAATAGTCTTGTATAATAGATGGCAGCACCAATTTTACAATAATTTACCACTGATGAAATATTATTTACTTAAATTAATATTAATTTTTTTACGAAAGTTTCAACCCTTCCTTTACTATTACATTTACAAAAATTCATTAATTAATTATGGGTAAATGCAAGCATTTAGGTTGTTTAATTATTTTTTTTTTTTTTGAAATTACATGAAGGCAGCTAATTACTTTTCTATGGTGTAGTTTTTTTGTTAATATGTAAAACAATCCTTTTTACTTTGTTTTTTTTTTTTTGGTAGGTCATTATTCATCATTCATTGTAATTTAAAATCATCGTTATGTTAAATGTACGTGGCATAATATATTGTTATTATAAAAAAATGTTTTTTTTTAATCATGACTCATGAAGTCATTACCTATAAACCCAATTGAAAAGAAAAATACAATTTAGTTTTATACAGAAAAGAAGAAAAAACCGTTTGTTTTGATTGCCGTAACATTTGAAATTCTTTGTTATTTTGTGGTCTCACTCGTAAAGTTCAATTAATTCATAATTTTTTGCTTCATTCTAATTAAATATTAAAAAGATTCCTTTGTGTTAAGCTTAACATCGTTATGTATTTGGTGTAAAATTTATTTAATGCCAATTTTATACTTTAAGTTGATCGGTAAATGTTACGTTTAATTTCTACTAGAATTGTTTTTAGTCAGTTGCCATAGCCTGAAGAATTTCACACATGGTAGAAACGCAGATGGAAAAAATTGTGAGATATAAGATAAAAGAATCTTGTTAAATGTGGTTCCATTTTTGTTTTTACCGATTAAATATTCAGGTGCGAACCTTATTCAAGAAATATTTCAGTGATTATCCTTTAATGTTTCTAAAAACTAATAAAAACTTTCAATTTGGTAGTTTAGTACCATTTAGCCAATCAGAATATTATCCTAAAGGAAATTATCTATTCACATGATTGCGTTGACAATAATTTTAAGTATTATGTTTCTATTTTGTAACGTATTTCTTTTATTTAAAATTATCAAAATGAATCAGGGAAGGTTTCATACATGACCATTTCATTAAATCGATAATAAAAGCAACAAAAAATACATGGAAGAATAGTATAGCAAGTTTTTATTTTTCTATAAACTATTTTCTTTGGCAATGTGGGTGATTAATAGAAACACATAAATAAAACAGTCTATTACAATATTACTAGGTACTGCCAATTCTATAAATTTTAGAAATAATACTGTGTTAACATGCAATTTTACGCAACAATTAAAACAGATTCTATTTTCCACGAGTGCATTAAGTGACAAATACGAGTGGTATTCCGACCTTGTGGATATGAAGTAATTGTAGAAAAAAGTTTCTTTCGCCTTCCGATAGATGGCATCAACATATATCATTCTAATCATTAGTTTGTGTATGATACTCTTTCAAAGTTGTCAATTCACATTGTTTGTCAACAATGGAGAAAATTGAGTATCGCCCAGTGATAAAATCCTTCATTTGAAAGGGAAAAAGACTCAAGAAATAAAAAATGAATCAGACTCTGTATACGGTGAAGCCCCCTTTCATTTACAACGGTTACATATTGGGTGGCCGAATACGAACGTGGTCGTACGGACATTTTTGACGAGGAACGTTCCAGGCACCTAGAAACCGCTAAAATTGAGGAAATAGCCGATTTAGTGTACCAAACTGTGATGGAAGATCGTTCATTGATTGTTACGGATATTCCTAAGGCTTGTATCACCTGAACGGATACAAGATCAAGATTTTATATTAAGATTTAGATATGAGAAAATTATCCGCGCGTTGGGTGGCACGCTTCTTGACGATCGACTAAAACTGTGTGACGAACGGACATGTCTTAGCCTGTATCAAAAGAATCCAGCAGAATTTTTGCGGCGATTGATAACCAGCCATGAAACCAGTACACTACCATGCGTCCGAAACTAAACAGCAGTCAAAGTAGTGGATTGCGGTGGGAGAACCAACTTCTAAGAAGGAAAAGGTCGTTCTCTCTGCAGGAAAAGTGGTGGCGATAGGATTTTGGGATAGCCGTGGAATAATTTTGATCGATTGTCTTGCAAAAGATAAAACAATCAACAGACAGGACTACGCTGCATTGCTGGATAAATTAAAGGCGACAATGAAGAAGAAACGTGCGCATTTGGCTAAGAAAAAAATTTTGTTTCACCAGGATAACGCTCGGGGTTCACACGTGTATGATCACTATGTTAAAATTAAACGAATTGAAGTTTGAATTGCTTCTGTGCTTACCCTCTTCGTCAGATCTAGCTACTAGCGATTGTTTTCTATTTCCTAATTTTAAAACATTCTGGGGGAAAAAATATGCGTCAAATGCTAAGGTGGAAGACGCTGTAAATCAGTATTTTTCAGCCTTAGACAAACAATTTTTTCTGACGGTTTGAAAGGGTGGGAGAAGCGTTGGAGCAAATGTATCGAGATGCAGCGAGAAATATGCGTTTTTGCTAAAAAGGCCGGAAGTGTGTCGTATATCCCTCGTACCTCATAATTAGGAAATTTTCTAAAGGAAAACTTAACCGAGTACAGAAACCGTACAAGGGTGTTAGACATTTTTCGATATAATATGTACGCTATTTTCCCCACGACCACGTTTATTGGAGCAGGTGCTTTCTACTTATCATGAACGGCGAAATTTGCCGATTAAATTAGTTCAGTTTGAGTAGTTTGCAGCTTAACGCACCAGATTGATAGTAGTGGTTGAATGGAAAGCAAATTATAATAATACACAGGTCTGCGATAATAGATTTTTCCTATTTATTATCTGGCTCACCTCATTTTAACCACAGCAATTTTATCAAATTCAGGCAACGATAACGTAAAACTGAACCTTATTTTTATTTAAATTAACATGTCGGTATGTTTGAAACCCACATACTACATGTGAACCGAATCAATCGAAAGGAGAAATTACGTAAACACTGTGGTAGTTTTGTTTGTAATAGCCTAAGTAGCGTTTTATGTCGCAGAATCAAAATTATTTTAATAATTGTGTATGCTTATTATAAACTGACCAGTGGATAATCTGATGCTATAGTGCGTTCACATTATGCTTTGGATAGTTTTATACAGAAATAGAAACAGTACATAAAATGCGCAACAAATCTAATTGCTTTGTTAATTTTTTTCTGTGATTTCTAGCGCCTAGTTTGGACTGAGAAATAATTTTGAGGGTAGTTACAAAGTTCAAAAATGGGAATTAGAGATGTGGCGCACTGTCTCAACACTCTCAACACTCAAACTGGACGGGTTGTTTCTTCTTCTACCTTCAAACTGTATGCTGAAATTCTGTGGCATTGCAATAATAATTGCCGCCAGCGCTCAAGTGCTGTGAGGCATCCGATGTAAATATATGATTTGGTTAGTTCGACAAATTATGTGCTGTCTTAGGTTTGAATTGAACTATTGAGAAATATATCATATCACTTACATAATAGTGTCATACATTTAAAGTAAAAAAAGGCATAAATTGTTTGTTTAAAATAACCTACCGGCATACCATCGTGGGTACACTGAATTTAAAGAAATTGACTTTTTCATTAGAAAGATTGATGTTTGGATTAAATAAATTTCCTTGAAAATGTTAAAACTTTTGATCACAGAATACACTGTAAAAAATTACAGTAATTTCGCTATGGTAAATCAGGAATATTACATGTAATAACGTTGTGAATTTACCACAATAAATCATGTAAATTTTGTTTTACATATTTTTTTCTAGGATATTTAACATGGAAAAAGATATTTCGGTAAAATTTATAGCTTTTTCATGTAAATTTAAGATGTAACAAAAATTCAAAAGGAAAATACAGGAAAAAACATGTACAATTTTGTATTTACTCTCAAAATTTACTTAAAAGTGTAAAATTGACATTTTTTTGGGGTATTTTAGTATCCCACTTTAAAAGTATTTTACTAGTGAACTATTAATTTTGCTGTAAAAATATGAGGATCTTTTATATTTATTTGTTTTTACTTGAATTTTCGGGTAAAACTATAGATATCATGGAAAATACGAAATTCATACGCCGCAATGTGATTGGTTATTGGATTATTTACCTGTGCGCGCAGGTAATTCTATTCGTTTGTCGAACTTATTATTGGCTCAATGATATCATGTACGTCACAAACAATCGTAGGTTTCGCGTAAGCGTGTTCATTCTTGATCCCTGGTTGAGCGATTCAGTATGACCTATTAGGTGCTATAAAAGAATTAAGTAAGTTGCTTGCTCTCTTTATAAAAATACATATGAAAATTACTTCAGTGTTCGGTAAATATAGAGTTCATATAAATATTACATACGAATTTTACAGTACAATCTTTGAAAAACACATCAGCATTTGAAATTTACTAGATGGTAGAAATTTTACCTTATGAAGCAAATTTACCTGTAAAATTGTAGGCAACTTTGTTACCAACGATTTTACATGTAATTTTACTGCAACCTTTTTTACAGTGTACTGCTACTGCGATCATTCGGGTTTATTTGAATTAATTTCATTAACTTAAACATATACGGTTAACAATACTCTAAAAGTTAAATTGAATATGAACTTTTCTCGTCAGTGTCGTATAAATTCGTTGGCGGGTTACTATGCCTCCAGTAACAGTAAATCTTCTGGATTAAAATTTATAGCTTTTTCATGTAAATTTAAGATGTAACAAAAATTCAAAAGGAAAATACAGGAAAAAACATGTACAATTTTGTATTTACTCTCAAAATTTACTTAAAAGTGTAAAATTGACATTTTTTTGGGGTATTTAGTATCCCACTTTAAAAGTATTTTAGTAGTGAACTATTAATTTTGCTGTAAAAATATGAGGATCTTTTATATTTATTTGTTTTTACTTGAATTTTCGGGTAAAACTATAGATATCATGGAAAATACGAAATTCATACGCCGCAATGTGATTGGTTATTGGATTATTTATCTATGCACCTACGCGCAATTTTATTCGTTTGTCGAACTTATTATTGGCTCAATAATATCATGTACGTCACAAACGATCATAGGTTTCGCGTAAGCGTGTGCGTTCTTGATCCCTGGATGAGCGATTCAGTATGACCTATTAGGTGCTATAAAAGAATTAGGTAAGTTGCTTGCTCTCTTTATAAAAATACATATGAAAATTACTTCAGTGTTCGGTAAATATAGAGCCCATATAAATATTACATACGAATTTTACAGTACAATCTTTGAAAAACTCATCAGCATGTGAAATTTACTAGATGGTAGAAATTTTATCTTATGAAGCAAATTTACCTGTAAAATTGTAGGCAACTTTGTTACCAACGATTTTACATGTAATTTTACTGCAACTTTTTTTTACAGTGTACTGCTACTGCAATCATTCGGGTTTATTTGAATTAATTTCATTAACTTAAACATATACGGTTAACAATACTCTAAAAGTTAAATTGAATATGAACTTTTCTCGTCAGTGTCGTATAAATTCGTTGGCGGGTTACTATGCCTCCAGTAACAGTAAATCTTTTGGATTAAGACCCATTCATTAAACGTAATGCATTCATCACACAATGAAACTCCACATCAATTAAGAGATAAACCAGAATTTTAGGTAAAGGAAGCTAATACATTTTCGTGTTTTTAATGTTTATGCTTCTTGAGACAAAAATACTTATTAAGCATATTTGCTTAGAACTCTTTGATTCTTATACCCGGCCTTGGTATGGACTTCTACGTATTATTATCTAGTGTTAAATGATTAAAACTCTCAAAATAAAATTTTATTACTACAAGCTCTTTCTTAGCCCTCGTAAGGTTCAGAAAACTGAGTTGAAGCGGTTTCTATTCGCACCAATTCAATTATCATTCTCTAGAAATGTTTTATCTTACAAATAACTTCACCTAAACATCTGTCTTCATGAAATTTCACAATGAAAAATCCGCTGTGAAAGTCACTTTCGCCCCACGTATAGGCAAAAAAAATCTCTAATACACGAAATTGATTTTTAATCTTCGAAATTGATACATAAGCTGCAAAACGGGTGCGAGAAGCTTAATGGGTTTTCCGTCTGCGCTGCGTCCCCCTCGTTTGCCGAAGCGTAGCAACTCCTCGCCATTTTTTTCTCATTCCCGTGTTCTAGCGAGCAAACATTACCGCTGCATTTTCCAGAACTTTTTTTCCGCCGTATTTTCGAGATCGTTTATTCTGTTTGAGTCTCGGCGTTGGGTCGTTAAAATTCAACGCGGGGGCCGTTGAATTAACGTAATTAATTTCGGTTCTACTGTTGACATTGGATACGAATTTAATAATAGCTTATGTGCTGTTGATACCATTAATTTTGTTGCCAATTACTGGCGATTTAATAATTCGTAAAGGAGATTTACTTTGATGTTGGAAATACGAATCAAAAATATCAGCGTATCTCCACGATGTACACAAGATATGTTTATTTCGTAGTTCAATTAAAAAGGCTTTAATACGCCGAAATGTTCCTGAAGTTTGGCAAAATAAACTGCAGATTTCTTTCTAGACAGTCTACATTTTATGCAATAAAAGCGACAACTGCGAGATGAATGTTACTCTCTAAGATAAATTCGCGTAATAAAATTAAAGTATGGCTAAACTTTGCCAAGTTTGTTCGCAAAATGTTGAATTACGTTTATTTTACATCTCAACTTAGCCCGTTTATTAATATATTTAGGAAGTTCTCAAACTTCCAAACTTTACGCTATGACTCTAACGAGAAAGGCTAGCATACATGTATACAGTTAACTGTTCACGTTAGTTGTGTATACCTTTATATTTACTATGCTCTGTAGAAAGTTAAGTTTATATGAAACTTAGATTATATATTACATGGATACCGTTTAAACACCCAAACTGTGAACATGTGACACATTACGTATTATAGAGCATTTGAAGATATAAGAATATCACTTTTATCTGACCTCATATTTAAAGAGTACAATATTAATTTTATTTTACATGTAAATACATAATAAATAATATACAACAGGTTTATTTGCAAAAAATACAAGTCGTATGGGCACTCGGTTAATATTGGCATGTTATATTTTACTGTAAATTATAATTATGTAGCGTTCGTTAATTAACGCATGTGTAGTGGCTTTGGTGTTGTCCCAAATATTATTATTATTCTTAATAGATGAATATTGTAGTTTCAGATCGAAAATTTAGCAAATATCTTCATGATAATGAGATTTCCATCTTAAATTCTCATTCATTTATTTTTCTTCTTTATTGTACCATCCCTATTAAATCTCTTACTTCCATTCGAGCAGCTTGGAGTTTTCTATAAAGCCCAGTATGTTGCCCAGTGAAAACTTGAAAACCCTCGAGGGCTTCAATAGATCCTTCCCGAAATAGTTCTGCCTGAGCACTTTCAATTCCTCACATTTGCAGATTACATGTAAACTCCCTTCCTCCTGTAGTTCGCATCTTTTGCACCACTCGGCCTGTGCTGTATAGATGCTTTTTCAGGGGACAGTGTCCAGTTACCAGCCCTGTAATGGTTCTAGCTTCTTTCTTGCTGCATCTGAGTAGATTATCAGAGAATCTGGCATCCCCATCCACTATTAGCGCTTTAGTATGTAGTTGACCTTCAGTCGACCGTCGTTTCTTTATCTAACCAGGTCCAGATCTCCCTTCTTGCAGAATTCTTATATGTATGTATATATTTCACTGCGATCTAAAAGATCTATTGTGTCCCCTATTCTTGCTGTTTTACAGCTGGCCTTCCAATCCTATTCCTTTCAGAAAGTGTAGGATATCAGAAGGCCCCAGGTTAGGTAAGTCTACCTCTTCGATTTCACGTGCTCCTAGGTGCAACGCCCTTGAGTTGCACAGTGCTACGCAATTTGAGAGGGGATGGATGCCATCCTGTTCCCCAATCTGCTCCAATCGTTTTGCTCCTGCCTTTGTTCCTTCCTTATGAGGTACTCTCATTTTGGAAGTGGAAGGCTTCTTATTGAGGTCCTGCTCCAATTCCTGTTTATTAGCGGTGTCGTCCCGCTAATAAACGTCCATCCTCCATGGTTGATCCTACGAGTAGCTAGGGAAGAAAAGGTCAACCCCCACAGAGCCCGCATGCAGAGGTAAGGCTAAATACAATGGGGCGCGCCAGGTGCCCCAAGGTTGGACTAGTAGACTGGTCTTCTATCCAGCCACGCATCTGATCAGCTTAGTCCGCTAGGATTTAGGTTTTTGTTGAGGTTGTTTCCTCTCGGTCCGTGCAGTTAAGCCAAGACCTCCCATCCCTTTCGAGACCTAGTTTAACAGTTGGGCTTTCGATTGCCGAAAGCAACAACTGGCGCCGTTGTAGAACCCTGTGCAAGCTCTTAGCGATTACACGATAGCTCGAGCGAGGGCGGAGTGGTTCACGGCAACGGTCTTCATTCACCCTGCTCCGGTTTTAAGCAAAGACGACGAACTTATAGCCGCCACTAACAGATCTTCTAGGTCGCAGTGTAACATCACCCTTCTATTTACATACATACATACATATAGCCGCCACTAACCATCTCGTCTTGAGCGAACCCTAACAAGATGGCCTTTCCCCTATCCACCCCCTCGGGGACGCGCCTAGTAGATACTCCCAACCCCAAGTTGCAGAGTCCTTAGTAATCCCACATAGGGGCTCTGGACCTATGGAGTGCCTTTTAGAGCCCTCCTTGGCTATTATATTGCCCTTTATATCCTCATGTCCCGCCATCCAAATCAAAGATACCATGTAGTCTCGTGCCAGTGTATTGAGGGATTGTTTGCAGTCTCTAACTAGTTTTGACCTAGTTACAGGGTTCGAGACTGCCTTGATAGCAGCCTGGTTGCTAGTCATTATACTTATTTTCCTTCTCATGTAGCCCCCCTTTGCAATAATTTCTGCACAGGCTGCAAAGTACTAAGTGTAGTCTCGTGCCAGTGCATTGAGGGATTGTTTGCAGTCTCTAACTAGTTTTGACCTAATTACAGGGTTCGAGACTGCCTTGATAGCAGCCTGGTTGCTAGTCATTATACTTATTTTCCTTTTCATGTAGCCCCCCTTTGCAATAATTTCTGCACAGGCTGCAAAGGCGAATACCTCTGCCTGGAAGACTGTTGCATGCTTCCCCAGGCTTACGGATATCCTTTGATTAGCGCTGGGTCCACAAATACCGACTCCTGTGCCCTGGTTGGATTTGGATCCGTCCGTGAACCAGTCATCAAAAGCAGTGATCTCACTACGTGCCTGGTCTCTGAGCGGTATGAAGACTTTCACCTTTCAGTGAAAATAATTTCGGGTGCCATACTGTCCGTGGGCATTTGCAGCAATGGCCCGTCCAACACCGCACCCGTTCTCATTCAATTATTTTTTTACTTATTTACTATATCTAATTCAATTAAAATTTCTTAATGTGAAACAAATTTTATCAAGATATATATTTCTTTGCGGAACCTTTTTTCTCAGTGCTTCATCCACAAATTGATTTTAGTGCACAATAACACGACCAAACTATTCTGAAGTTTGAATTACTGATTACATAAATGAAACTTCTTCGATTGGATGGCACTATATTGCTTTGCTCTTAATCCACCTGACTTGGGGAGCTCCAGTCATCGTTATGTAGTCCTCCTAGAGAAACTACATACAACTTTCCAAATTAACTTGTAAATTTAATAATTTCAATGCCACACATACATTTAACAGTATATTAAAGGACTAGTTTCAGAAGTGCAGTTGTATCAGACGATTCAAACTTTGAAAAATGATATGTTTGCCCCAAGGTTTTCAAAGGACAAGTCTAGAAAGGCCTTATGAAACAAGTTCTTTATGTTATTTTTTCTAGTTTGTACATTAATTCCCTTTTTCTTAATTTAAGACATTCCAATAAAAGTCCTTTATAAATTTATTAATGCACTAGTGCGTTTATAGCTTTGTTGTAACATCAAATTAGAAAAAGAACTATTTGAATAACGTCGAATCCAACACAGTCCTTTCGTTGAATCAATGCATTGACAATCAGCAACTTGTATGAAATATACAAAAGAGCTGTGTATCCATTCCTATTCACGAATTGACAAAACAAGCCATTTCATCGGCAAATACAATCGATATCCATGTGGAGTTATACAAATCGTACACCTACATTTCCCAGAAAAGAAGAATTCTAAAACCAGTTGTAATTCATCAACGGCCGTCTGTAATATTTTTTTGGTTTGCTGAACGTTTGCCAGAAACCTGCACGAGATATTCATGGAAATATCGATAATGTATCGGCAGGAAAGCTGTCAGAACACCAGATTAAAGCTAGTACCCTGATGTACGGCTATTGTGCGTTTTTTCCTAGATGTGGACGATACGAACGAAAGTATTTTTATATTGAGATCGCCGACAGGTTAGACAAATATTCGTGTAATGCTAGAAATGTATTTTTAAATTCGTTTCTGGCAACTGTTTTGTTGTATGTAATCTTACGTGATGTTCGGAGAATCAAACATGTTTTATTGGGTTAATTGTTGCACCAATCGCTTCTGTTACTGTGTTACCTCTTACTTTCTTTAAAAAATGGAGGAAATAATTTAAATTACTCTCTATAGAAACAGCCAGTTTAAAAAAATGGCACTCGTTACAGTAGGGGAGGGTGGGTATAGTTGTAACACTTTTTATATTTTCAACCTCAGAGATCATCGCTGTTTATATAAAAATATTTTAATGCTACTATCTTTAAGGTTCATCTTCTAAGCTTAATGAGACAGAGAATTAATAATTCCTACTTTATACGTTGACAAGTAATAAAAGGAACAAAAAGGGTAGTCGAGTGTTACAGCATACCCCATGGGTGGGTACAATTGTAACAAGGAGTGGGGTAAGATGTAACAAATGAAAAAAAGAGAAGTTTGTAATTAATATTTTATTTATTTATTAATAATTAATTTTTAGAATAAGTGAAACTGATGCGCAATGTTTTTTTAGTTGCTTGACTCATTTTTTGGCAACACATGGGCAACACTGTCTACTTTGTTGCACTCGCTAATGATTAATGTCAAAATAAATTGTAATCCTGTCAATTTGACAATGTCACGAAATTTTTACAATGTTACATATCCAACTTATTATAAAAAAAAATTGGCGATTATAGAAAAAAAGCATGTATGTAACTTGTCGCGAAAGAAGTGCTCTACGCACTTGACGTGTTGACCAATGCGGCTTACACCTTGTTGGTCAATATCACGTCTAAAACACTTCCATTTCGCAACTTGTCACCTAAATACATAGCTATTGTAAAATCGCTTTACGGTTCGCAATTTTTCTTACATGCAATGAAAATTGCGTGCAACAAAAATTGCCCGCATGCGCATTCAATGGATTTAGATCAGCTGAGTGCGATTTTACTTGTATTGCATGTGCAATACACGGAATAGAACATGCGCAATTTTTAGTGTATGCAATTGAAAAAAAATTGCAAACTTTAAAGCGGCCTTAAGAAAAATATTTACCATTTGAAGGTGGGGATAGTTGTAACAAATATTGGGTATGGATGTAACAAGTTGTTACAAATATCCCCACACCCTCTATTTTTAAATTTCACCCATCATTAAACACCCATCCGCTGCATTGAACCGAAGTTCAGTGTGAAAGCAGCTATGAAGCTCAATTTCATGCCAACCAAGGATGACAAACTTACATTGACTACTTAATGATTTATAATCAATTAATTCGAGATGGAAGAAATTACTTTCTTACCTAAAAAACGGTTTTTTCTCCTTTTCTTTTCTCAAGTAAACCGTGTGACATTACTACGTCAAACTACTAATGACGGATATAAAGCGCCACCTAGTTGATACAATTCTTAAACGATTATATCTGTCATTCCACTTGACATTCGCTTTGTTACAACCATACCCATGTTACAACTATACCCACCCTCCCCTTTGTAAGTTTTTATTATAACTATGTTAATGGTCTTTCTACTGTTGGATAATGAAGGTCTATTATTATTATTATTAAAATAATAATAATAAAAAAAAATAATGTCCATATCACACAGATTCCACATATGTACGTACTCTCTACAAAACATCAGCAAAATCAGCATTCGATGCTAAAACTCTTCTAGCAAATGTCGAACAATTTATTATTATCTTTTTTCATATTACATTTTTCAGATGTCCCTATGACAAGTGTTTGTCTACTGTTATTCCTAAAAAATATTTCAAGAGTATTCGGGCGGTCAAGGAATTATTAATTTTTATAAGAATCAATTACGAGCAATGAGTTCTTTTATAAGGTTCACATGTCTCTGTGGAAATTGTTGATGCAAACCGATTTCCAGTTGTCAATCGTCCACAATAATACCTGCTACGGAGAGCACCACATCTTTCAAATTCTCCAGGCTATTCTACAAATTATTTACGTATAACACAAAAAAAAGGAATGGTTCCAAAATCAATCCTTACGGAACCCCTAACGCTAGATATTTTGGTTACTAAAACTACGATATGAATACTGCCACGTAACATATATAAGGCACTTGATGTATATCGGGAAATGAGAATGCATTTTTTTTTGATATTTCAAAAATGATATTTTATATTTCAATTTCAAACACTTCAATGGGATTGAGAAACGTAGCATCCTTAAAAATATTAAGTATGGGTACTACAACCAAATGATGTAGGATTAACAGGATGGAAGTAATCACTAAAAAAAAAACTCTGCGGAATTTCAGGAACCAAAACTTGCCATTGATAAATCTACTAACCAAATTAGTTGTTTGATTGAATACAGGAATATTTTTAATATTCCTAAATCGAGTAATAATTTAGTAACTATAACCCAATGCATGAAAAATGGTTGAAAACAACAAAATCGTTTTTCCCGTGTATAACAGTTTTAAAACCTTCAAACACTATATACTGCTGTAAAGTTCCTTGGCTTATAAGTAAATCAGCATTAACTGAAAAGATTCCAATTATCTCTGAAATTTCTTTAACCTCGCGCGAAAAGTATTCACTTTAGTTCATTATTGTTTGTGTATCTGAGACTTATGCACGTGGGAACACTCCCGAGTGAAATAGCGCCCAGCTTGAATACAGGTGCTTGCATTTTTCGTTAAAAGGCAAAAGTTTTAAATCAATGTATACATGCATGTCCACGCAAATAAACCAAAACGTCCGGCTTTTTTATTTAAAATACTCTTTATAATTCAGTAATATGATAAAGTACTTAAAAGAAACTAAAATATGTTGTTAAATATGTACCTAATAATAACAATATAATATGTAATATATATGGTCTTACTTAAACAGAAGTTATACAGACATAGTAAAATATTAATCAGAACTAAGGTGCATTTCATTTAATTACGGTTACTTTTCGTCGAAAAGCATGTACTTAAGAAGAAAATAGTCTTCCGGCAAAACAGCACGCTACTTTCAATTAAAATAAACTCTTTTCTGAGAAAAGGTATTCTTTTCGTTGAACATGATAAAAACCAAAAGTTACAAAACTTTTCATTCAATGCAGTCTCTTTTCTCAGTGTGTTATTAATATATCTTTACCATTATTTTCTCTGCACCATGCATTGATGTAATGATAGCTTGATAGACAGGGTAAAAAGAAAGTACTTCTTTGTTCAAGATAATGTAATTAAATGAAAAAATAAAATTCAATTCGGTATACCGAATACCAGAGCGAGGAAAACAAGAAAAAACACAACCTCTGCTTGTAATAAATTCAAGAACGTCCAACTTTGATGAAATAACTTCGACTACCTACTGCCACTGCAATACAAAAGAAAGAAAATGTTTTCCTAACATCGCGTAAGCGCACTGTTTGTTCCTTCTTCGTTTCTCCCTTTTCTCTGTCTCTCTCTCTCTCACACACACACACCTTTGCGACTGTCGCTGTTTGATAAAAATGCTCACACACGCAATGAAGAAAAAACACAGCACGCCGCTACTAAATGAAGGGAGAGACCTAGTTCAGATCGATGGGGTCAATTTTTCTAAAGTGCACTCCAGCCGCGTTTCGAATAATAGAGAAAAACCTCTGAAGCACTTAACTTCGTTGACATCAGAGTATTGTTTTTCTACCTACGGGGATGTTATTGTCTAACGTGCCACCTTTGTGTTAGCAATTTTGACGACCTTTTCAGTTAAGAAGAAAAAGCGAACTTTTGCAGTAAACAGCGAACCCACTTTTATTGTTATAGAAACCAAGAGAAAAATATAAAAAAAAAACACCTTTTTATAGCTAGTGCGTATGTGATTTTAGTATTCGAGTGAAATATCTATCCAGCTTTATATGTTAGATCACCGCTATTTTCTTGTGTTTTTACTTTTGTGACCATGAATTCCCTAAGGAAGGATGGACGTGTTGGGATTTCGTGAAAATATGCAGAAAATAATAAACTGTCCATTCGCATACTGTAAAAGCAATAAGAAAAGGCTGCCCTTTTGTTGGCACGTTTGAAATAGTAGCTACAATAGAGTTTCAACATATTTGATATTCATGACGCGAAGCGGAGAAACCTTTGCTTTGCTATATTGCGCAATAAAGTTCCAAGTTTCTGACTTGAGAGGATTAGCTTTTCGAAAATGTGATTGCTTCTTATTCCAAGAAGCGCAAAATATTGATTGACAAAGGAAACAACTCTGAATTTATTCGTTTATTTATGCATCAGATTCTCGCAACAATGCACTATGCGGCGGATCGACCTCAAACTGTGACAAAAATAGCTATCATCAAAATATTAATATGAAATTTGGTATAAGTAAATTTTGAAGCAAGACAAACACTATCCTAGAATATAAACCGGAAATAGTCCTTAACCTATACATATTTATCTAATCATATCAAAACATGCGATGTTTTCTGCTTCATATCAAATAGTAATGATATGTATATGCATGTCACTAATACAAAAGACAGTGTATATGCAAAACTCCGAATTAGTTGGGAAACAGGTAATACAGTAAAACTACTTTAGCAGTAAGTTTTTGTTCTTCCGACAGCAAACGTTCTCGAATGTAATTTCCTCCCTTTGGGAATTATGTCTACCAACTCCCGCCTGGTAATCATTGTACTTCCAATATTGAAGACAGGTAGATATAGTTCTGTAGCAAAAAATGAAATAACTCAAAAAATCGAAAAAAGTGGCTCGTGCGGTTTTTGGTAATCGAAAGTAGACATTTTAGGCTTTATTTTATGTAAAAAAAAGGTTGCAAACAACCGCGGACTTTTCTTTTATAGGCCAATGTAAAATAAAATTCGGAGAAAATTACCTGTATGTCACAAATTATTTAGAAATATGATATATTGGCATTAAACACTTGTAAATTTTCCGCAACGATCACTATACTTCTACTAATATTAGAAGTTCGGAACTTATCACCACTGTATCTATCATGAAACTGTGAAGTAGGTGCCTGAAATTTATCATTAGGTCCTCTCAAGTATTCCCTTTAAGAAATAACAACGGCAAAATACGTTCCCTCAAACGTAAATCTACTGGTAAAATACCCAAAATAACGCACGCCGCGTCTGTCGAAATAGATGAATACACATTCGCGGTCCTAAACGTTAACAGTCATTGCTCCCCTATTAATTTCGAATAATGCATTATAAACGTATACAGCCAATACACCTGGAAAGAAGCAGCAAGTATGAGGAAAACATTTAGTATGGCCCATAAATTTTAAATATTTAAAAACTGAGACGACTGACGAATTTACTATTTAGCCACCAAAGCATCATAAATTACCTTTCTATTTCATTTCGTTTTCGTTACATTGTTCTGTCTCATTTATTTTAAAAGTTATAAGGAGAAGAGGGTCACAGTTTACGACCGAACTGTATAACGTAATAACAGAAAAAGTATAATTAAACGCAGTGTGAAATGGTCAAACTATAAATTAGGACATTTGACTGAATTGATTATGCTATTTTGATAAAACGTCACGTTATTTAATCCTGCAAACATTTATCGAAATTTAAAATCCACTTCTTTTTTTTTTTTTAACAAAATTAATAATATTTTATTAAATTTGGCGCCGAAAGTAACTGAACCGTGATCGGGTGCACTAAGTGAATATTTTAATCAAATTTGTTCGCCGTAAAAACCGCTGGTATTCCATTATTCCAGATTATTAGGGGAAAGTATGCTCCGGACATTTTAAGAACCATACCTTTATGTATGGGAAACGAACGTACTACTTGGCTTTTAGTTTAATTAATACAGCCGTCTAATGGGTTAAGCTAATTAATTAAGTAGACGCAAACCGGAGATGAAAGTACCTGAAGATACTTTGATGAATATGCCTTTCCCGCAGAAAAAAGGCTTTATGGTACCTCTGAAAGATACTTCCTTCATTTTTGCGATTCGTACATTTCAATATCATGCGGTTGCATATAAAATCCTCATCAGTTATTTTTATCCCTTGGATACCGTCTTCCAGATCCAAAAGTTAAAGTAAGTTTGCTTCCAACACAAAATAGAACAGTGCGGGACTTAAGGAGCTTTAAAGTTTCATATTTATTATACCTTTATTATAAATTAAAAAAAAAAACAGATAATCCCTCGAATATTTTGTAAAAATTTATATATACCAAGGTTACAGGAATAAAATGATTTATGATGTAATCTTGGACGTTAATGCGTAAATTACGTCTGTCGATTAACAAATTATAAAATTTCATGATATCTTCTAGGAGATTCTATTGTCCGGAAGCACTGCAGCGTCTTGGCTTTTTATTTTTATTTATTATTTGGTCTCCCATTTCGTTTACCCATTAAATTATATCAACCATTCCAGTATTCCAGTATCCTGCATTAATCCGTACAGGTCTCCGGCTGGTTGATCGAAGTAGTCCTTTGAGTTCATTTTTGGCTTGCAAAAAATTGCCTGTCCTCTACGTCCAGAGCCCCGCATTTACACAGAATGTGCGTTTTCTGTCATACTATTACACAGTCTACAGTTAATATCTCCAGCGTTGATCCCAATTTTTTGGAGGTGTCGTTACATTACGCAGTGCCCTGTAAGAAGACCTGCTACGGTGCGAAGATGATTCCTACTAAGCTGCAGTAGTTCTTCAGTCTTCTTCTTTGTCGAAATTAATTTGCCTGGTTGTATTATCTCAATATTCTTTGTGTGTTTTTTTTACCCAATTTCTTACCAGCTCTGGTGCTGTGTTTTTAAATACTCCTAGAACAGGTTTTGGGCCTACATATGTAGCCGGTGATCCCTTCCTTGCTAACTCATCGGGTTTTTCGTTTCCTTCGATTGATTAATGTCTGGACACCCACAACAAAATGACTTTATTACGGCCTGTCAGGCTATTCAGTTCTCGAATACATTCCCAAACCAAAATATTTTGAGGGTCACTAATGCCCTCAGTATCGCCTGGTTGTTTATTGCAATATAGATAATATATGTTTTTATAAGCTCTGATTGATTTCAGGTGCACACTACGATATTGCATACGTCTCTGCTTGAAAGATCGTGGCATATTTTCCTAGAGGAAAGATGATCATTGTATTTCTCACCTTACTATAAATTCCAGCTCCAGTCCCGTTCTCGGTATTGGATCAGTCTGTAAACCAAATCAATTCCCCGAACATCTGGTTTGATCTCAATCCCAAAAAGTCACCTTCCAAGTGATGTATAGGTGCCTCATTCAAAACAGGGTCTTTGATTACAACTCTATTTTTGATTTTATGAAAAGGTGTTTTATACAACATTTTTACAGAAAATGCTGTTCCAAAAGTAATAAAACACATACTTATTCCGCTATTTTCAACTGAACACCCTATATATTCTTCTATTTTTAAATTCTACGAAGAAAAATAGCATCATTTTATATAAGCTGCTATATGTCTATCTATAATAACAACGGTGTCATTTACGCTTTTGTAAAAAAAATGGCCCTGCTGAAAGCTTTCGGTTAAGGCAGCTTAGTTTGTATACGGATTTGTTTTGATATTCATATTTTTAATATCACACATACATTCTTAGCTTGAGACAATGGTGAAATTGAAATCGATATAATTATATACAGGGGTCCACTATAGTCCTGAACATTTGCTTAACTTTAGCTGGAGGTAACATATTTTTTTTAATAGCAGCCTATAGATAGATAGATAATCTTTTATTTCAAAAGCATAATATTAAAATACATGCCTGAAACAAGTCACAAAAAAAAAAGAAAGAAAAGAGAGAACATAATTATATTAACTAAAAATCACTAACACTATAAAAGTTTTTAGTTTTTATCCCATAAATATTGCTTAACGGTTTTTTTATATAAATAAAAATTTTAAATTTCTTATACATTATGGGGTAACTTATTATAGAATTTACAGCCAATATTACATTGGCTGTAAATTGGACTCTTTTGAATCATTGCCTTTCGATGTGGAGGTGGCAACAGATAATTATCTATACGTGTTATGCTCGTGGGAATAATTATACGCACAAAATTCTTCTTTATGTTTATAAACAAAGCATAATGTTTAATTAAAATGGCAACCTATATCTTTGCTTATGCTAAATTAACCCTTACACAAAGCTCTTTCAATTCATACTAAGCATTTCTGACGCCCCATGCAGGATATTTTAGATAATTATTTTTAAATAAATCCAAAGAATTTTACATTAATATTCAAGTTAGCTTAATATATAAACGCGACATAAATAAATAAGGCCGAAAATTAATAAGCGTACATCAATATCAGATCAAAAAATACGAAACAAACAATGCGTTTTTTTTTGAAAATAGAAAGAATTTAGTGTCATTCGTCTATGATTAGCAGAAACTATATTACCGATGCACTGATTGCAAGTTTTTTACAGTAAAAAATTAACAAATTAATGAATTTCTGCTTTTAACTGTAATAATTAGGAGGAATTTTTCCAAGAAAAATGTTTCTCCTCACGCAGAATTCGAACCTACATCCCCTCGTTTGCCGGACGAATCCTTTACCAATAAGCTAATAGAGGATGCCGATTCGAGCATTTAAACGAACATACGTCAATATTAGACCTATGTTCGTTTAAACACTCAAATCCGCTTCCTCTACTAGCTTAATTGGTAAAGCGCTCGTCCGGCAAACGAGGAGATGTAGGTACGAATCCTGCGTGAGAAGAAAAATTTTTCTTGGAAAAATTCCTCCTAATTATTACAGTTAAAAGCAGAAATTTATTAATTTGTTATATTACCGATGTTTGGTAGGCTATGGTAATTGTTTAAAACAATTAACCATTACATTTAAGTAATAATAGTTAATAATAATTAAAAGTCAAAGCTATCAAAAAAATAATTTGTTTTGTATAATATGTTTTCCGTTTCCCCACAGGTAGTAAGTAAAAGGTTCGGATTTAATTGGTCTCATAAATAGGTAAATTGCCTCCCAAACCTTTGTAATCGTAAGCTCCAACCATTACTGTTTTATTATTTATCAACCGGGAACTAATTTACACATGTATATCAGGTAGCTGCAAACGCCGACATCAGAGGTTCACTAAAAAACACAAGAGCTAAACATACACTAGTTAATAGACCTCAATAATATACTTACTCTCCACAAAATAGAAAACAATGCAATTAAATTAAGAATACAATTAGTGACAAACAGAGATATGCACAATTACAAAACTAGAAGAATACACACATCAAACATACGCACAATCTTTGACAACAGCGACAATAAATATCTATAATAAAATCCCAAAAAAGAAAATACCCTTATAAACGTTTTAAAATAAATATCAAACAAGACACCCTCAATACCATTAACCTGAGACGAGACTTCCCAAGGTGAAGATGAGAGATGAAGACTGAATATGATAGAGACATTATATATATTTTTGATATGTTTTAATAATGTATTTTAATTTTTGTTTCTGTATATATTCTGTTCAAAATTAAATAAATAAATTATTAATAGTTGCTGTTTATCTCGGGAGGCAATTTATCTGTGCCTGACGAAACTTGTATTTAAGAAAGAGCCATCCGCATAGGAAAATAGGAAGAATAGAATGAGGGAGGCATTTTTATCCATTTCGTAGAACTGTTGAAAAAACTATCCCAAAATTTGCAAAAACGGTTAGAAGTATGCTTAAGAGCAAAAGAATATATTTTTGAACATCTGCCATAAATTTTGATAATTAAAAATGACTACTACGTGTAAATACTTTTAATTAAGGATGTATTTTGTTTAATGTTCATTTCTTTTTTATTATAAATAAAAGACAAACATTAAGTCTTAGTTCAATGGTGTATGAATAAAATATATATTGTTTAAGTGATTAAATATATAATAAAATAAATAAAGAATCACTGACATGTAAAAAGGACAAAGTATTCATACAAAATTATTTGTGAACAGATGACGTTTAATTGTCACGCTGGTGAAATAATTGTCATGCTCTATTAAAAGTAGGTATTTTTACTTCTGTTAATTATCATTAAATATTTTTTTCTCAAAAAATATGTCATTAATTTCATATTTTATTATGTGATATTAGCACATATTTACTAATTCGAGCTTTATTAAATTATATACAGTTAAATACTACCCCAACATGAAAATTAATGGGCAATTCGTAAGATTTATTTAAAATCATTAATTATCTACAAAACTCTGCACGAGGTATTATAAATGTTTAGTGTAAATTAAAAGAGTTTTGTGTAAGCGTTGATTTAACACAAGCAAAGATATGGGGTGCTATTTAAAAAGTGTGTGTGTATGGTATTTAAAATATTAATATCTAAAACAAATGCATATATAAACTACGCCACCTTAACCGAAAACAGCAGAGCCATTTTTTACAAAAGCGTAAATAATAATGTCGTTATTTTAGATAGATACATAGTAGCAAGTAATGTTATTTTTCTACGTAGAATTTAAAAATAGAATAACATATAAGGTGTTCTATTTAAAATAACGGAGTAAGTATGCGTTTTCCTGATTTTGGAATACCCTGGATAGTCTAAAATATTTTTAGGTTTTGTAGCATTGAATTCTGTAAAACTTTTGTATAAAAATTTCTTTCCTAAAATCAAAAATAGAGGTATAATCAAAGACGCAGTCTTCGGTGGGACACCTATACAATATTATTATGTTATATTAATGTTAGATTTTATGATTCAATGTACATACAACATTTAACGAAACTAATACTGATGTGGTATACAATTCTGATACCAATTTTTTTCATTCTGCTTTATTTTCAGAAAGGATATGCGTAATGTAGTTTACGATGTTTATTTTCGAAAGCAAACATGTTTAAGATTCTTAGAAAGTAAGTTTACTTTAGGTGTACTGAAAAAATCACGATAAAATATGCGTTAACAAAAGATCTTTAAACTACTTAATAATTTCGCTTTTAAGGAAGAGATATGTACGTATTGAGAAAAAGTTGTATGTTGCTATTGTTACTTCTTCCACAAATTTAAACGATTTCTAGATTTTTCTAAATTTCTGGTTAATAATAATTTAAACCTTAAACTTGTTAAATATTCAATCTTATTAATAATTTCGATACCTAACGTGGATACGTAAATTGATTGGTTGATATGAAATATAGCTACCTTCTCAAATACGTCTGAATATCGTTTCATACACTTGGACCTTACAGTGCTTTGCAGTTGCTTGCCTGAATTGTAATTTTCACTCAGAAGTGGACCAGACTTTTCTGGGCCATAATGGGGTAAGTGACTTCATCATTTTGGGGGTTGTACGCATAATAATTATATTGTACCGTTACTAGGTTTAAGTGAATTAAATGAGGTGCGCTTTATACAACACCCGTAAAATTTTGAGGCAGATGCTTCTAGAAAAGACAAAGCTGATTATGTTACGGGACCTGGTAACTTACAAATGTTATTATCAATTACGTTAACAAGAAAGCAAGAAAGGTCTAAATAATAGAAGCTGTATTTTAAGATTTCCTGTTTTATTAATTCACGCCAGCCTTTGTTTGTATAATCAAATGTTAAAACTTCACTTCTTCATTATATTGTTATAGAAATTTCATATTACAGTCCTGGCTTGCTGACTTTAGTCAGAGAGGGTGCCAATGTAAATGTCAATACCTTACAAGCTCGATGTCACGCAATATGCGACCCCAGGAGATACCGCTGTACCAACAGGGATCACTGAATACATCTTCCACTTTTGCTCAAATCCACTTCTTTCTACCCAGCGCAGTTTTCCGTAGCAATACAACAAATACAGATTAGTAGTTGCCGGAACATAGGTTAAGGCTTTCTACACAATAGCCTTTTGTGCAAGAATATAAGTATTTGTAATGTAGCCGCCGTTAGAATGTTGTAAATCCTAGTAGTACTGGGGGAGTTGGTCGCAGTGACCATCCTCCTGGTACTCTAGTGTGTCATTAAAGAATTCATCCTTTCAAAGGCGATGACTTCTATCAGATATTGATCTGGTAAATATACCAGATTAGTATGTTAGGATCGTAGTTCCCAGCCTATTTTGTGCGAAATATTATCTGTTACTGGCATTAAATAGGAAACGCGCCATCTATGGGACAATTTCTCTACTACACATCAGTATATCTGCTTATCTGCTGTACTATAAGGGGAGAAAACTGCTATACGAAAATAAAATGCCATATCTATTTTTACTTTCATGTAAATATTTAGTTAAATTAATAAATACTACGCTAGCTTCAAATAAATCTACTAACCAAATTATTTGTTTGATTGAATACAGGAATATTTTTAATATTCCTAAATCAAATAATAATTTAGTAACTGTAACCAAATGCATGAAAAGTGGTTGAAAACAACAAGATTGTTTTTCCCGTGTATAACAGTTTTAAAACCTTCAAACACTATATACTGCTGTAAAGTTCCTTGGCTTATAAGTAAATCAGCATTAACTGAAAAGATTCCCATTTTTTCTGAAATTTCTTTAACCTTGCGCGAAAAGTATTCACTTTTGTTCATTATTGTTTATGTATCTGAGACTTATGCACGTGGGAACAGGAATAAAACTAAAATACTTGTGCTTAAAAAGCACGCAGCTTGAATACAGGTGCTTGCATTTTCCGTTAAAAGGCAAAAGTTTTCAATCAATGTATACATGCGTATCCACGCACATAAACCAAAACGTCCGGCTTTTTTACTTAAAATACAGTTTATAATTCAATAATAGAATAACGAAGAAACTAAAATATGATGTTAAATATGTACATAATAATAACAATATAATATGTAATGTGTATTGTCTTACAATTAGTTAAACAGAAGTTATACAGACATTATAAAATATTAGTCAAAACTAAGATGCATTCTATTTAATTACGGTTACTTTTCGTCGAAAAGCATGTACTTAAGAAGAAAATAGTTTTCTGGCAAAACAGCACGCTACTTTCAATTAAAATAAACACTTTTCTGAGAAAAGGTATTCTTTTTGTTGAACATGACAAAAACCAAGTTATAAAACCTTTCATTTGATGCAATCTCTTTTCTCAGTGTAAATGTTCTTTAGTTGTTACAAACGTACATTAATTATTAAATTAGTAAGCCATGATGTACGATACACAAATTACATGCAAGTTAATATTACTGCAGTGAAAGAAAAAGAAAATGTTCAGTCAACTAATTTCGACTTAGCTCAACAGTTTTTAGTGAAAGCCGGTGAGCCATTACTCACATTAAATATTTGTCCAACATTATTAAACATAAAATGTTAATTTAATTACTAGAGCAGTTGATGTTCTTGTCAACAGTGTGACTATTTCGAAAATATGTTACAGTTGTTGTTTGGATAGTATTCACTTTTGTGAGGCTACTGTCATATTGTTGCTATATCTACTGGAAGTGTTATTTGAACATATTTGAATCTTAATCTTTAAAAAAATAACAAATAAAAAACAAGGGTATTCACAACAACTGCTTAAAATGAGCATCGTTGCTCCCTATGCAGGTGTAAACCCGGTTTTCGATTTCTTGTCTCTCTTTTTCAAAAGTTCCCCTTGGGATATTTCTATACATAATAATTCGTTGACGTAAATCATTTCAATCTATTGGTTGAGTCTTTTAAACTATTGACTTTAGGACACAGGAAGAAGTGAGGGCTTGTCAGGTCTGATGATTGCTGAGGGTGATTTGCACATGTTCGGTTAAGCCAGTTAAGAACATTTCCAGCATAATACAGAGGAGCACCGTTCTGCTGGAAAAACAATTGGTGTTCATCGAGGATTTGGTTACCTTCTGCATCAAGCTGGTTTTCACTTTCTCAGTTATTAGAGAATTGAAAATGTTTTCTAACATTTGGGTCCGTTTTCTCTAATGAGAAGCACTCACTAACACTATTTGAATTTTAAAAGGATGAAATTTATGCATCATTTTGTGCGCACCGACGAGTAAGAAAGTCCAGAGGATGCTTTAACTTGACACAAAGAGCTGGTTGGCTCTATAGTAAAATTTCCAATTACTTCGATTTCTACCAGTTCATCTACTATCTTATTTGCACGCCTTTTCTTGTTCACTACTGATCCAGTTTTTTTTAAATTTTTACACAATTGCGAGAACGTATTTATGATCCATATGCTTATCTGGATGTCTTTGATGAAAAGTTCTTGCTGTGCCACGAGCGCATTGCTCAGCACCATAAATGTAAATAACTTCCACCCTCGCGGCAGTAGAGTACACTATTTTTACGTAATCCAGGGAAGATGAATGACAGCAAGTAATATGACAGTTGTCAGAAATAACATCATTGACTTCTTTTATTTTGTGTTTACGCTATCTACACCCAACTGACTATACAGTATGAACATCATCATTTTTTGATGATAAACTAAACAAAAAGTGAACAAGTGATACATCACCATGATCCTGATAGAATGAGCTTTCATTTGAGGTACCACACGATGGGTCGTTCCATTTAAAATTAGCGAGTGGATACTCGTGGGGGTGCAGTTATAAACGTCAAAAATGTAATTCATATGTCAAACTGCTTCCCCTTGAATGAATAATAGACGTCTTTTTGAAAATCATTTTAGTTTCTGAAATATTTGAAGTGGGTCATTTTCAAAAAGTCACATCGTACATATATCCCAGCAGGAATAATTACATTGATTTAATTTTGTCAGTATTATGTTAACAAGCTTATAGCTTATTTATTGTAACCGTTTTAAATTAAATTATATATGTATGCAATAATACAAACGTAAATTGTTCTCCTTACCCGCAGAAAGGAGTACAGTAATTCATTCAATCATTTGAACATCTGCGTCATACATTGATGAAGTAATAATAAAAGAAAGCTACAAATTACGCAGACATTCAAAAACAGCTTGGTCGTCTATTAACGATATCACAAACATAAAAACATGTTTTTCCAGCCCCGCATCTTCTCGCTTCCTATTTTACTCGAGTTCAATTTCAACATTCGTAATCTTTCGTAGCTATGATATCGTTTGATCCAATAGCCAGCACCTGCCACTCAATACACAAAAGGCGGAAAAATAGGAGCACATTTGAACTTCTTTTATGGCTCCCGTTCGATATAATAGCGACCATTTTTACCGCGAGATTCACAATTCACTTAAGTTATTAAAAACCACCGCCGACTGATATATTTCCCTCACTTTGGCACATCTCATTATTTTCACGTGCGTCTGCCGGCCATAAATCTCTCACGAATTGATAGCATCGCTCGCATTTCGCATCTCTGGAATATTAGGGGAACGGATATCAAATTTAAGCTAACGGATATTTGATATTTTCCCTTAATATTTGGATATGGGTGGTTGGTAATGTTTTCCTGGCGTAAAGCATCACGCAAAAACTGCGGGTAGCTGCGGTAAACCCTGCGGAAGAAGATAAGCGCGACAGCGGTCATATCCTGAGCGTATCTTGACCGAGTGCCGTGTTTAAATTTCGATAGCACAATCGAATTTCTCGGTATACTGAAATAGTATAGCAAATAACCAAAGTACTATTAATTAAGACGGCGTAACGTTGCAAGCCTAGCGGACTATTAATAACACAAAATAATTAATGACATCTACTTAATCTTTGTGTAACCTAACAGCTGCGAATAACTAAATAAATCATAATCCAGTACGTAACTTAATTCTAGCTGAAGGTTAATGGTTAATTACGCAGATTTACTTTTGTTCAGGGATTTTTTGTTATAAATAACATTTGAAATATAATTCTTTAACAGTTATTTACATTAGAGTGCCGTAGGTGTTTTTTTTACAAGCCGAACGCGAGTGCTTGATGAGTTGGAGTGCTATAAATGTATACAGTGTATGTCAGGACGAGCTTCCATTAAACATTTATGGAGAAGTAAATAAATGCTAGGCTTAATTTTTTTTTGTAGTAAGTCTATGGGTGTAGGTCAGTTCAGCTAAAATATTTTCGACTTCCGGTAATGTTCCCTTATACCGGAAGCAGTCGCCAACTTTGTTATTGCAGATGGAAGGGTTGTAGTATTTTTATTTCAAATTCGGATTATACTTACTAGGAATTTTATGTCAAGTTTATCTTTATGCTTTACAAGATATTCGCTTTTTTTAAATAATTTTTTATTACATAATGATTCACGAACTTTTAAGTTACTTGCAGTTGGTACAGTGGATTTTTTTTTCATTTAAATAATTATCCACACATCTGCAAAACGATATGTACTCAATAAACTAATATTATTATCTACCAATATACAATTAGTTTTCTTTTATGATAATGATAGACGAATGAAAGGACGTAATATACAGGGTGTTAGGTAAACATGCGGCGAAAAATCAAGAGGTTATTCCTTGGCCTATTCCAAGAATATTTTGTCCTATGATGATTTTTGAGAAACCCCTTTGTTTCAAAGACACAGAGCGAAGAAGATTTGCGACAGTAACAACATTGTATTATCAAAAAGTACATGTAAAGTTGCTCAATCTACAATAAATGTACAAAATGGCTTCCTCCAGCCAGGATACAAGCATTCAATCTTCTCATCATTGACTATCGAACTCTTTCAAACACACCAGGGTCGTTTCTAATTGAGTTACACCCAGAAATGGATTGGAAGGCCAGCTGTAAAGCAGCAAGAATAGAGGACACAACAGACTTTTTAGGTCGCAGTGTAACACCACCCTTCTATTACATTACATTACATTACATTACATTACACCCAGAAATTATCGGAATTCGCAAATCGTCCAAATTCTTCACAGGAGTGGCGTAAACTATTGATTTCAGAGATCCCCAGAAGAAATAACCTAGGGGGTTTAAGTCTGGCGATCGAGCAGGCCATGCGTGTGGCCCACCTCGACCAATCCAGCGATCTCCGTATGTTGCTGTTAAAAAATTACGAGCAACCAAACTGAAATGTGGTGGTGCACCATCGTGCATAAACCACATTGCAATTCTTGTCGTGTATGGTACATCCTCCAGAAACTCAGACAGCGTTGCTTCCAAAAGGTTGCGGTACACCACGCCAGTAGGTCTTCCTGGTAGAAATACCAGTCCAATTAGATAGTCACCCACAATTCCAACCCAAACATTCAACGAGAACTGATGTTAAAAATGATCTTCAAATACCTCAGGCGGATTTTCATGTGCCCACAAATGGTTGTTATCAAAATTCCTTATTGCATTTCTTGAGAAACTGGCTTCATCGGTAAAAAGAATCTGTGTCAGGAATAGAGGGATGCGAACTAATGTTTGCAATATCCATTGACATAATGCAGTACGTGGAGGAAAATCAGCAGGTAGTAGTGCCTGAACGCATTGAATGTGGTATGAATACAACAGATTGTCTTTCAGAATTTCCAAACTGTCCAATGGATTACATTCAAAGTATTTGCATTTTTTCGCGAAGAGCTACCAGGATCTTCTTCTATCATCTCCAGCACATTCTGCTCCAATTGTACCGTTCTTGCAGTCATTGATCTTCCTGGCCCTTCACTTCGTTTCATCGAGCCTGTTTCACGAAGACGTCGATGAACGTTTTCGAAGATTTTTCGGTCGGGGACATTACGGGCAGGAAATCATTCCATTTACAATCGTCAAGCTTCTAATGAGTTGCATTAGCAAGTCCATGTATGAAATGGTATCAGTCATCTCGACGTTCGAATAGTATACATCATGATAGAGGATTTCACTAACCATTAAAGACACGTCAAACAGCCAAACGTCACTCAATCTAAACAAATGTGACCAATGAGACGTATTCAAATGAAATCCCTATTAGATAAAACAGCCGTTTCATGTGATCGGGATCGAAAAAATAACAACGCATTGTAAACAATTTTTTGTACTTGATAAACTCTTTGGCATACACCATACTTTTATTTACATTAATAATTTCAACGAATATCGAATATGGTTGTCGCAAATTTTGTTCGCCTTGTATCTTCGAAACAAACGGGTTTTTCAAAAATCATCATAGGACAAAATATTCTTAAAATAAGCCAAGGAATAACGCCTTGAATTTTTGGCGCATGTTTACTAAATACTCTGTATATTTACATCCAAACGCGCATAGCTCGAAAATTATCATATATAGGCATTTAACGCCTGGTATATTTTTGCACTGGCTTTCAACATACAATGCAACCACACAACAATATACACAGAAACTCATTAGAATAAAGAAATATGAAAAAAAATCATGATTTTGTGTGTGTATATTTTTTAAATCAGGTCTATATACAGTACCTAATGCCAAATAGAGTGATTATAATGGATCTCTGAAATTCAATCAAGTACGCACAACATATACCCTTCCGTGCTTATTATAACACTCTGTATATTAATAGCTCTATGAATCGAAAGAATTGCATAAACAGTGCATGTCCGCTATTGAAACGTGTTTTCTATCTCTCACCGTTTAAAAGTTATTTTGGATAAACGAAATTTTGGTCGAATTTCAAGGGCGTTTTACACCCCCAAAACTTGAAGTTCTACAGCAACAAAAAGTGTCTTTGAGTAACATGCCATGGGGTCTACAAACTAGCGAAATTTCATTACATTCATTGTCGAGATCATCTCAGATAAATATCAATTCCCTAGAGAGATAAATGAAGTGAGACGAGTTGTAAAAAGAACGCTACTATAGACGCAGTATAGAATAGCAGCCTACTCAAACCACACTTAGAACAACCAATTCATTTATATATGCAACTAGCAATGCACACTTGCACTGTTGGCGGAATAACGAACAGTCCTCATGAAAGCAAAATAAGTAGCCTGCTTGTGTTAAACTCAATCAGTCGCCTTAAAAAGCATTATCCTCGTAAGTTGTTTGATTTTTATATATTTTTATTTATATTAATCCTTTTCATAATCAATTCTACAGCTCGAATATTGTATACATTCGCCTTAAGCTTTAACTATTACTTCCTCAAATAAGATTTTTGGTCACTTGTACTTTTCCACTGGCCAATTTAATTGTCTTATTTTACTTAAATGTGATTACTAATAATCGTACTATCACTTCAAAAATCTATGCAAGTGATATTACTAATTTAACTTGTATTGACTTATGAGTAGATTGGTCAATTTTCGTCTGTGCGCTAAGTTAGTACTAAGTTTCATACATGTGACATTAACGTTTAATACAAGTATACAGGGAAGAGCGAAATTATTTATTTAACTATAAATATGATATACAAGCTCCTTACCTTATTTAAGTAGCAGAAATGGTATATGATTGCAGAAAAGTTTGTAGCATTAAGTGTTTCAAGATTTTTCTCACTAAACTGCTTTCGTCGCGGTGATAAAACATGCTTATATTTTGAAAAAAGCCGTTCATTATCTACGCATTGAACACACGCATGATTAAAATAATCTTTATAGATAGACAACGGATCATATGTACCACCACCAGTGTGTAGTCCGATTTGTGCCAATACAATAACTGTTTATCGCACACTGTTCAAACTATTTTGGCACCAGCATAATGTAAATCTTGGAATTCACCGATATACTTTTCTAGTTTATGAAATAATTGTCGTTTTCTGGGATTTTATACGCCCGACATTGTATTACATTTACAATGCGTAAAGCGTCAACGAAAGATTTCGCATCAAGACTCGACTAACACTGATACTAGGCACACACAGTGCGGCTCATGTAAGCACATACGTCCGACCACTCTAGTTATGAGTTGTTTCAGCTTCACAACTTGCAAAAGCTTGAATATTGTTCAATTATATCTATGAATAAAACTTAAATATTTTATTATATTATACTGTTAAATGAAACGTCCTGGGGATGAAAGTTGAAGTGCAAGGAATAAATAACATGAGAAAATGTCTGTCAACCCTCAATAGGCAACGCCGAGTTACTGGTACCTTCAGCTGAATTAAATTTTGTTCTGAAACAAATAATAAAAACAGATGTTACCTAGATTATTTTACTAGGTGTATTATAACATTACATATCTGTATCAGCATATATGTCACTATAACTTAGCTGTAAAAGTTCAGAACTCATTTTTAATAGTCTATTCGTTGATAATAGTGAAATGCATGCTTTGTTGTCCTGACATAAGCTAAAAATTGTATCATTATTTTAGAGACGTGATTATTGCCTAAAGTAATTCAAAATGGTGCTTCTACACCACATTTCACAAAAGCTACTAAAATCGGAGGGAGACGAAAACATGAATCGTTTACAGCAATAAATAAAAAAAAATGGCTTGTTTGAGCAAGTTGTATTAGTCACTGGATTATAACAGTTTTACTTAAAGCGACGTTTCGACAAACATATTTCTTTTTCAAGCTTCGTAAAAATTTTATAAGTGAACGTCAATATCAATTAAAATTGCAACTGTCATTATTGTTGTAGATTAAATATAACATTTAAATTAAAATTAAAAACTTATCAAATTTGGTTGAAAGGATGGATAAAATTGTGTGTGTGTATATGTGATTAACTAGACGGAAACTAATAGTTAATCACATATAAACACACAAAATTTTATCCATCCTTTCAACTATATTTGATAAGTTTATAATTTTAAATTTGTAAAAAATGTTTAAATGTTAAATTTAATCTATAACAATAATGACAGTTGCAATTTTAATTGATATTGACGAACATATATTTGTCGAAATGCCGCTTTAAGTAAAATGTCATAATCCAGATACAACTTGCTCAGATAAGCCGTTTTTTTTCTTTTTTTTTATTTATTGCTAAATTAAATACAGAGCGATCCATACATGAATCGTTCACGCTATTACGCTGTTTGATATTTGACAAATGTTGGCTCCCAATCCTACTTCCTAATCTTTAATCTTTCAGTTATAATCTATCATTTATGGAATATAATAAGATAGATAGGTAAGAATATTTATGAAAAGATTAGATGATGGTTAATATTCGCACCTGTTTTGTTATAAGTTAGAATGATCTTCGAAGTAGTATGTGAAATATAATGATTTGATAAATATATCATTTGATACGTTAGATGTAAAATAAGATATGAAGTGTATGCTTGCCGAAGTAACTTAGCTAATTCTTTTATAACACTCAACATATCACGCTGATAAACAAGAATCAACACACCACGACTTACTAACCTGCAATTGTTTGTGATTTACCGCAATGTCATCACCACATGATGATGATAGATCCAATAATCAGTTGAAGAACTTACTCGCATGAATTCAATAGTAAAATTACATTTATTGTGCAATAGGTATCCGGAAAAAATGTCGGTTTTACATTCTTAAGTAAATGTTAGTGACGAACACAAAATTGTATATATTTTTTCGGTACTTTTTTACACATTTTTGTTACATCTCAAATTTACATGAAAAAAAAACTATAAATTTTGCCAAGATCTTTTGTTCCAAAAAAAAGGTAAAACAAAAGCTTACATGATTTATTGTAGTAAATGTACTTAATTCCAATTATTTACCACAGGTAATGTTACCGATTTACAATGGTAAAATTACAGTACTTCTTTCACTGTGGGAAAATAAAAAGGGGCTATTAACTGTAAAAGTTTTTCCGGGCTGTCGAGCCGTGGTCTTGTGGAATTACTTCCGTACTACTTTTTACAGTAGATTCCGGCCGTGAAAGTCTACGCAACACTTTGAATTATTAACTGTTAAAACTATAAAGTAAGTAAATATTAGTTTACTATTGCCTGATCAATTTTCAGGAAGAACCCGCAACTAATAAAAAATATGAAAGCTCTTCGGTGAAGCTTTTGTTCCGGAAACTGAAAAACTTTTCAATATAAAAGCTTTTTTCCTCTTGCAGAACTACCTCTTTTAGTTTTCATAAACCTTTGTTAAGAGGTTTCTCTTGTATTGTGTTGGCTTTCCATTTATAATATTTACAAAGGTATAATAACCCCGTAGGCGCTTACGAGAAATTAAATCAGTTTGCATTAAAATCACTTAGGGCAAGCGGAAAACTCGACGCCCTATTCATTACACGCACAAACGCCAAAGTTACTCACACAGACGCGCATCCGTACCTAAATTAATTTTGAAGTAATCCTAACAAAACAAGGATAGCCACACACTGCTCAAATGCGAAACCCTTTCCAAACAATGCCGACTTTCGTTAGCAGGAAACACTTGCGACGAACTTTGCGACGTCATCCATCTGTGTCGTGTCAGCGAGCGCTTGTGATTTCGCAGAGCTTTCGAAATATCGTCCAATAAAGTTTCATCCATCCAAGCTATTGTTTCCGTCTTTCCTATGTACGATGTACGAACGGCGATTGCTATCAAAGACGTTGAAAATTCTAATGTATACGTTATCAAGATGTTGCTATTATTCATCCTTGCATGGCTTTCTTCCCTTGGGTGCGCGGTCTGTTTGGTTTCTGTTTACATGTAGATGGCAGCCCTTCAGCTGTGAATATATAATTGTATGAGGAGGAGTAAATTTATTAATTAGTTTCTGAATGAATTCCTTTCAATATTTTAATAAATTCACTGATAGGAAAGATTCTTCTCCGAGGTAAAAATATCTCGGAAATGGATAAAGATATTTAAATCTTGTAAAAACCATTTGCTAAGGATATGAATTAATTAATGAAGATAAAGTGAAAATGAGTCTATAATATGTACGAGCTTCTTTTCAGATCAGTTGACCCACCTAACGAAAAGCTAGTTTTTTTCGACAGCATCAAAAAAACAATAAAAGTTGAATTATTTTTGAACTTGTATGCAAAGTTAATTAACAGGGTATATTTAACAGTATTCAATAAAAAAACACAATTTTGTTTATTCAAATTTAAAATTCTTGACAAGAAATCAAAGAAAAGCATTCTTCTTAATGTAAAAACTAATTTCTATTTTGTCACAAAATGGGGTTATAAGGCAGGTGGCTTTGAATAAGAACGCCCACACTAAGAAAAGAGATTGCATTAAATAAAAAGCTTTATAACTTTTGACTTTTATCATGTTCAACCAAAAGAATACCCTTTCTCAGTGTTTATTTTAATTGAAAGTAGCATGCTGTTTGGTCCGAAGACTATTTTCTTCTTAAGTACATGCTTTTCGACGAAAAGTAACCGTAATTAAATAGAATGCATCTTAGTTTTGACTAATATTTTATAATGTCTGTATAACTTCTGTTTAACTAAATGTAAGATAATACACATTACATATTATATTGTTATTATTATGTACAGATTTAACAACATATTTAGTTTATTTAGTACGTTATCATATTATGATTATAACAGTATTTTAAGTAAAAAGCCGGACGTTTTGTTTATTTGCGTGGACACCGCATGTTATAACTGATTTAAAACTTTTGCCTTTTAACGGAAAATGCAGCCTGTATTCAGCTGAGTGCTTTTTTACGCAGAAGTATTTTAGTTTTATTCATGTTCCACATGCATAAGTCTCAGATACATAAACAATACTGAACAAATGTGAATAATTTTTCGCGCGAAGGTTAAAGAAATTTCAGAGATAATTGGATCTTTTCAGTTAATGCTGATTTACTTATAAGCCAAGGGACTTTTACCGCAGTTATATAGTGTTTGAAGGTTTTAAACTGTTATACACGGGAAAAACGATGTTGTTGTTTCCAACCATTTTCATGCATTTTAGTACAGTTACTAAATTGTTACTGATTTAGGATTATTAAAAATATTCCTGTATTCAATCAACAAGTAATTTGGTTAGTAGATTATATTGAAGCTAGCGCCAGTATTTATTAATATTCTGATGTTTGCATGGCTGTATTAAAATAATATCGCTTTTATTTTCGTATAGAGTTTCTGCGCATATATACTATGTGTAGTATAGTTAGTTGTCGCATAGATGGCGCATCTCCTATTTCATTCCAGTAACAGATAATATTCGCACAAAATAGGCTGGAACTACGATCGTAATCATACTAATCTGTATATTACTAGAAGCATCTATAGGAGTTATCGCCATTGAAAGACGGATTCTTAACGCCGACTAGATGCTAGGATCGTCACTGCTACAACTCCCGATATATAGGATTTACCATATTTTAACGGCAATCCTCTTAGTCATGGTTTTTGGATTTTGCTTTTCATTTCGATTAAAATGATCACGGCATTTTTTGTTTACGCTTAAGCTAAATGAAAAATGTTTTTATAAAAGGAAAACCTCTTGAATCAAAATGCTTTACGGTTTTCTGCCAATCTGCAAGTTCAAAAAAATAGGACTTGAAATCAACTTCATATCTTTCACTTTAAAAGAATAACTGTTTCAACGAAAAATATATTATTTCCGAAGGAATGCGTGTATTTTATTTATTCCTTTCTAGAAACACAATATGTGGGTCATTGGAAACGCAAAACTTTGTTTTAATTCATCTTTTAAATTAAAGGACTATCTTCTGCTAGTAATTATCAGACAAATTGTAATGCCATTTTGGAAACCAGTTGCTGTGAAAATAGGGCAACAAGAAAAAATCTCGCCTATATAGCATTGAGCCCACTTTTAATATTTGACATAATCCTTTTGTGTATTTCTTCACTCTTGCCCTGACAGATCAGTGGCAAAGCACTCGAAACAGTGTAGCGATAGTCTTTTTTCAATAAAAAAGTTTGTGTGATTCTGACCTACTTCATTGCCCTTAACGTATTTTTTAATTTTTAATAATAAGAAAGCCTGTTATAGTATCATAAAAATTGAAGAAAAATCAATTTGGTGTTTTTTATAGAACGGTAAGATAAATTTAAAATTTGATTTGACCAAATTATCTCGAAAAAGTAGCTCTGAAACTGCTACTAACATACTATTTTTTCGTATCTCCGCTATAAAGTATGTTTATCTGTTGTGTACATCCAATTTGGTCCAACTGTACATATCAACTCGATGACAAACTATATATTTGACAAGAGCCAAGTATATGATACATACATTTGCGATTCTGACATGGATATTCAATCCTGCATTCACTCTATATCCTTGTGTTTACTTAATCACTTTCTGAGAAGTAATTACAAAACATTGGCGTCCATTTATTGATTTTTCCCATTTCATTCTGCCGATTAACGCCAAGAGGGAGCCTGTACTTCATCGACAGGCTGACAGGCCACCGTCGGCGTCGTCCGACGCTCTGTACTCTGTAGGGACACCCACCTTTGCTAGCTCGCCGTCATAGAGACGAAAAACAAAAACACCACGCTGTGATCGCAACGTGAATGGACGCCGACGGAGGGTATCAGATGTTCTGTGTGCATTATGAGGCGTCCCGCTCCCTATCACTTCCTAAATTACTTCGTGTGAACCAGAGAATATTTGTCGGGATAGTATTTCCGTGTCTTTCTCGCCGACTATTGCCCTGGAAAAGCGGAACCCCCACGCTTGTACTTGCGGGATTTATGTATAGGTTGGACCTAAGATGTATGTAACATGATTGGTAAATACGCTTTGCAGCGGAGCTACGAAAAAAAAAATTAGATGAGCTCAGTGCTACTTTACCGAGATAAAAACAATGGTGCAATACAATTTTAAACTGTAAGATAAATCTTAAATTTGGCTTTCAAGATAAGTGTTTAAACAAAAATGATTTTCAAAAATCTCAAAAAAGCAGTTTAGATACCCTTGGTGTAGTTTTTCATTTGGAAATAAAATCCCATTTCTCAAAAATGATGAATTAACATCATTTATTGCACCACAATAAAGTGTAGTATTAAGAGGAGTATAGCAGTATATAAGATTTTTCACGTAAAAGTTCTGGGGCTTGACAAAAACATTCAGTTCTAAAATTTGGGGTGTGCAATAGTTTCGTACTTACCTTCTTTTTAAAATATTTTCAAGTGTCTTGCACATCCGATTAATCGGAAGTTGCCATAAACGATATTTGAGAAAATTTTGACATTTGTACACTGTTATACGTAATTAATAAAATTGCGCTTGCTCTAAGTGCCAGAAATCTTCCATTTTAAAACTACGAAGTACCAACGTTGTCTCACCAAAACGTAATAAAGTTCCGATCGTATTATACAACGTGTTTAAGAATACCTCAAAAAATAGCGAAATTTCTCTCGGTGGCATATTTTCAAAAGATAAATAAAATATCTTAAATTTCCTAGTTATATAAACAAAATACATTTTATTAAATTTAAACCTCAAAATTTTGACAATTTAATGGATTTTACAGACTACACACAAACATGCCTGAGTGGATGCTTAAGGCCGAAACTCTCAGTTAGCAGTCGATTTTTTTTTACAATATAAGAATTGAGTGAAATCGAACGCAGCTTTGTGCTACTTTACCTACTATACATCACATACATCAATCCAAAGACGTAATGAATTTGTAGAATTATTAGGTAAAATGACTTTATATTAGTAAAGGACAATTTCGTGCATACCCTAACAGCCACAAATATACCAGAGATATTTTTAAAAATATATTTGACAATTTTTTTTGTGAGAGGTTTTTGAATATAGATATAATATACAATTAAAATATTTACTCCATATTTTAAATCAATGTGAGTTTAATATTTTTAAAAATATTTGTAGAATATTTTTATAGAAAATTGGATTTTTATGCAATTATCAAAGGTATTTATTTGCCAGAATGACTAAATTATTTCGGACAGTAACTATCGGGGTATTCCCGTATGTTATGTAAATTATTAATGTTGCTATTATTTACTATATTTGAGATTTCTACGACTGTATCATTCTTTGAATAACCATACAAGAATGTCGCTGTCAAATAGTCATTTTCTCTATATTGCATGTACAATGTAATTACGAAATATATACATAAAAACTTACGTTCGCAATAAGTGACATTAACCCATTCAAGCCACTACCAAAACATTTAAGATAGGGCTACTTAGTCTATTTAACAAAAGTCGCTTTATATCTCAAATGTATACAGGGGTTCTATTTAAAAATTGCTTTTTGCATTTGAAGATACGTCAGTTTATTCCTCATTTTGAACACCTGTATATTGATGTAAGTGTGTGTGCGGTTTCTTAGTTATATCCTACATTCATAACACAGCAAATTGGAGTCCTCTATTGCAGTATTAACCTAGATATTATTTCTTTCTCATGATGCAATGATTATGACTAAAAACAAGAAAAAACTTATTAACTCATAAACGGCAAATTCGTATAGGAATACTAATGAACACTAAGGGTATTTATATCGTTAGGATCAAAAATTGACAAAAAGTTAGATCATTCTATTTAAATAACAAAGTTAACGTCTTTCCGTCAACGGAAGTGATTTTTGGTTAATGTATTGAATAAAATCGGGCACTGGATTAAATTAGAAAATCTAACCATAAATATGAGAAAAAAATGATGAATTAAAAACAGGAAGCTCCTTTAAGTTACTTTATATTTAGATATTTATTCGAGTAAACCAGAAAAAAACATCTAGTTTAGCCGAATAGAGCATTTTTATATTAGTTGTTAGTATTTTCGTTATGTTTATGTCCAAGTGGACGTTAGATAAAGCACTAACTAATATTTTTCTTGAAATGCGAAGTTCCATGCGCTCTGTAGGTATAAGATTCCTTTTCCGTTTTTACATTAAATCAGTATACATGGTTAAGAACTGAAATGCATAAATTTCTGAAATCATTGTTCACAATTACTTAATTTTTCGCATGCCGCGGAAGGGAATCCGATATATCGTGTGTCTGACGTCAAAATCCTGGCTATATCGTTGAATAATTCAACGTCGCGGAAAATAGTAGTAGCAATAATTTTCAGTTCTTGGTTTATGTTCCCACACTGTCGTGTTCTCCGCATCTCCCAATTTTGCAATGTTGCGTATTTGCTTTAAACCCTCCGCAACGTTATGACCCATTAATTTATATATCTTTTTATTGCCCATAGTGGGAAGCTGCAAAGGGAATTCAACCTAAATTCCATTGAACTACATACGCCCTCCTAAACTGCCGAACTTCCTTCACGGTCCAAATTCCAATCCTGTCACACGTATTAATTTTCCGAAACTGTACTCTGTTTATTACCGAATCTATCGACGTTGCATTCGAATCTGCCCTAAAATCCCGCGACAATGCCGAGAATTCTGTTCACTTTTGCGTGTCAGCGAATCAGTTTCTGTGTAGCGATGAATTCTCAAATCGCTACCGTGTACGGTTATTACCCCTTTTGTTAGTAACGCCTAAATCTCTTCTATATCTACAAGCGGGGAAAATTCAACAACTTCAAGTTGGCAATTTGGTAGCTGAGCGTCTGCAATCCCCAGATTAAACTGGAAAAGTTATTCCGCTAGAAATATTACTGTGTATTTTGTGTCATCATTAAATTAGAAAAAAAAATCTCTTGAGCAACTGCTTTAGATAAATTGAAGGAGTAAGCGGCTTCTAAACTCAATAAACGTAATGTCAGCATATAGGTAAAAGAAATCGTTGAGATAATGCGAAATTCAAACTAATAGATTTGTTGCAGTAGATGTAGACGTTATGCTTACATTTGTAGAAAAAATATTTGGATAATTCTAGGGTAGCATTTCAAACCGCCTTCTTAATAAAACTATATAAGAACACGGAAAAAAAATTGCAACAAATTTTACTATAAAATCATAAAATTTTACTACAACTTGTAATAAAATACCAGATTATTGCAATTTGTAGTATATTTTTCTAAACATTTGTAGATAAACGCTGTATTAACGAATGTTACAATTTGTAACATTTATCTACACATACGTGTAACTCAGGCTTTTACGGTATTGTAGTAAAAAATTTAACAACCATTATTATATTTTCCTACAGCAATGTAACTGTTAGTTTCAATAAAAGTAGTAACTGTTTATGCTATACTGTAATGTACGTTATTGTTAAGTGTAACAGAATCTTAAACAATTTTGCAAATACCGTAAACGTAAAATGTAGTAGTTTGCTTTTATAAAATGTTTTATATTTAATTAATCTGCACGATTGAGATTAATATATAATATACATAGGTATATATCTTATGTATATTATACATTAAAGTTTGTGTGCTACTGAAGTAAAATTGAGTTATTTTACATTATACCTACCTACGACTCTAGCTATGGTTTCATCAGAGATCCGCGCCGTTAGAATAGCTTCAAAAAATTTGAAATGGTGATACACATGCATTTAAGCAATTATTTAGTCGAAATTAAATTAAAAAAAAAATATGTTAATCAGTATTTTCCTATTATCAACTTATTACACACAAAAACAAGAATGTATCAAAAGAAAAATATTCACCAAATCGAAGCAAATAAAACAACAGTCGGTAGCACTTTTTATTTATTGAACATTTCTTTGTTTTCGTTACATAATAAATAAAACATATAGCAGCGTCATTACATTACAGCATTTTAAATACTTTCACATTTATTTATATCATATTATAGCATTTTCACAAAAGCAATAATTATTATGAATGAAATGAAATAGACAATTCCAAATAAAAATATTTATATATTTTAAATTGAATTAGCCTTTCAAAAGTAAAATTCTTATAATAAGGGAATCCATGAGCTTCGTAATCATTTTTTCGTCATGATGTGTTCAGTCAACCTTTGTTAATGTAATAGTGCACATTACGCACTTTAATTTTTTAAGATTATTAATACTAGTATCAAGTTAAAACTTATAAAGACTGCCTGAACCCACAATAATTGTATACGAAGCATGTGTAGTGAACGCTACTAAAATAAATCTACGTATGGTTTATAAAAAATTAACCTTAAAACTTATTATTTTGTCACGTCTTCACACATAACCTAAAACTACTTCCACACGAAGTAAAAACTATCAACGTTTCGCATGTTTATGTTTTTTACTAAGACTTACGAAGTATGTCAACTTTTACGAATTTGTAAGAATATATACGTATCTAACAGCTTCTCAATTCTCTTAATTACCCTTTAGGTACTCTAAAATTTCAATATACATACATTTCTACATACTTTGTAATTGATATATTTACTAAAAATGAAACACCTTTTTGCGAAAAATAACGTAACCCTGTGTAACAAACTAAAATACCATTGACAAGAATAGAATTATTTCCTAATAAAATTAATCAAGCAAGCCCTTACTAATCCCTAATCCCAAACGCTAACTATTCTGTCACCCTTTGTTAACCTATTAAAGAAGACGCGGATCTTTTTTTTTTGATGAAAATGGAGAGGTACAACATATATCATATCTTATAAATCTGAATGGATTTAGTTATTGGTGTGAGTTAAAATTATTTACTAAATAATAATTCATTATCACTATGAAGTGCCGAATAACCTTGGTGTGTGATTCCCAAATATATACCGATGTATGCAGTATGACTTCATAAACCAAGCGACTACTAAGAAACTGGTTCAGTCAAACAAGCCGATTAATGTTACTAATTCTGCTAAATATAAAAGATACATGCAATTAAATAATGATGAAGCAAATAGATATTAAACGTTCATACCATCAAAAAACAGAGCGTTTATAATTCCCAATTTATCAAACTTTCTTTCACGAACTCATTCATATTGATAAAACGTGTGCAAAATGTCTTCTTACTTCCGCTACCAAACAACAACGTGCCACAAAGGTAAACAGCAAACACGGAAATGGTAAAACAATGCGCGATGTGGAGCATCGTAGTTTATATTTTGGTCACAAAAAATGCACCAATAGAAAGGTAGAGAAATGTGATGTCATTAGTCTTTTTACCCCCGGATAATGTTTTAGTGATTTACCACATAGTTGCGTATGTCATTATTACAAGTTTTAAGACAAACTTTTAGAATTTGTCAATGGAACAGTAACAACATTTTGTAAGTGATTTATTAGCAGCTTTGCCTTTATTTTAGTAACATTTGTGATATAATGTAGTTGCATTATTAGCATTACAAATTTGACAGCTTTTTTGCTACAGCAGTGTGAATAAGAAGATTATAAATGTAATTAGGGTAACTACAAAAAGTTATTTGCAAAATTGTAATAAGCAGTACATATTTATTTTTTTCCGTGAAGAGAAAGTTCTTACATTTACCAAAAGTTTTCAATATATTTCAAGACTACATGTTTCGGCTTTTTCTTCTTCTTTAAGTTAGGGTGGGCACCTATAGTCCAGGCACTAGTCCAGACAACATTGTAACTATTGTTAGTGCGAATACATTTTGTCTGGGAGACTAGATTAATAAGCAAAGTTTAGTTACGTAGTTGCAATATCGGCTCTTTGCACGATTTGCCGGAACGAATGCATACTAAGTCAATCAATGCGGCCAATCTGATACCTAACTATGTGACCATTAGTTAGTTAGCTAGTGAGAGATAGCATCCTCATGGTTCGATTAATCATCGCGCCCAATGCGACCACTAGGGTCTATTGTAGAGCGCATGTTATCTTAGTGTTCGTCCAACAAGCCTCAGGCCCTCAAGGCAGTTCATTATGCTGAATAAGATTATTCTTGTGGAGGCAAGACCGAGGCAGAAAATATGCTCAACCCTCTCCTCGTCTAGTAAATACAGTCGTCATTCTGTCTCATCGGAGTGCTTTTTGAGTTTCTAAGGATTTGTAAAAACAGAGAATGGAATGTAGCCGTCCAAAAGTTACCTTACCTCGAAATTTTCTATTCACTATCTTAATTATAGTTTCTACTCCTTTACAAACTTTCGTGTTCCTATTTTGGGCTAGCAAATTTTATTCACATACTCTCCATTGGTAATAACGTAAAAGATCGTTTTACTGACATAATTTTTAACTAACTGGATTATGCTTCCGAGAAACGTAATGGTTTTGATTGGGTCGTTTGGATTTGCATGGGAGATAACCATCATCACGGTTCAGGTTATTAGGATGCTTATTGATTTCAATGAATTCTAAGATTTCACAGCTGTAACAGTGAGGATTACGGGACGGGGTTTGGGCAGGGTTGAGTTGGATGTGGTCTCCAGCCTATGTTCGGCAAGTGAAAACCCAGATGCGGAATTTGTAAACAGCAAGGGCTTCGAAAGGATTACAATCTTTGGCGGGAAATTAGCTGAAAGGTTGGAGTAAGGTTCAGAAACGATTTTGATGTTGTGTTTGGATAGGACTCATTCATTGGTCGATGTAAATTTAGATGTATGGTAGATAGATTAATGAGGAGTGGGTTATGTTGTGGATTGGTTGGATCTAGGTTGTAGGTGTTGATTTATAGTATGTTGGATATGGTGTCTAGGGTGGTTAGGGTTTTGCTAGCATGGAATAGCTTTCTGGTTAAGGAATCACGCTCAGATATGGCAATAGTGCTTTGGATTAGGTATTTAGTAATAATATTCATTAATTATTATTATTTTCTATTTATAGGCTTATAGGCATTTCAAAATAAAAATATCTCTAGGCTTGTGAGGTTTTCCCCAGGTATCTTATCATTGATGGAACCCATTTATATATATTCAAAGGAACGAGAAAATGATCCAAAGGGACCAAATTAATTAATTTATGCTTTAAAACACATTCTGATAATACGCAACGAGTGACCTACTCTTAGGCTTAAACACGCCAACAGAGGACCACATATTGACTGTGTTGATGCAGTACAGACTCACCATTCGTGACCCCTACATGTTCATAGAAGGGACCGTTTACAAAAGCCTGCTCGTGTGTTCTCGACCAAAAGGGCTTCTCGCAAAATAAAATTCTTTGATGCCGTGGGCGTTGTTTAATTACGTGCTTTGTGCAGATGCGCCTTTTTTTAACAGGCTTTAATGGCTAGTTCGAAAACGAACTGGAGCCCGAACGCACCATTTAGCATGCAATTACTGTAGTAATCTAACAAAGGGCTCCGTTATATTTTCTTTTAATTCCAGAGGAACACTAAAAATAAAAGGTTTTTTTTTTTTAATTTTGAATATGAATAAAATTAATGTCTGCTGAAAAGGTTTACGTTGGCTTGCTACTTTTTCTTTATGAAATTACAAATGCAAGTGGAATCTCTTATAAGAAAAGAAAATCACTGTGTTAAGACATGCTAGTTGTTTCTTTTATTTCATTTAAATCATGCCCATATTCTCAAGTTCGAATAAATTAACTGTATACTTTTTATTTTTTAAAATAATGAGTAAATGCATATTGATTCTTATTCTGGAACAGATGGGAGTAGATATTTTTAAATGAATAACATCTGTTTGCTCCCATCAACAGTTATTATTTTACCTTCCTACAAGGTTATTTATTTCGCCTCATTCATACCGTTCTCTGATTTATTTATTATGGTTTGTCTGCCCTTGGAATACATTTTCCACTGGTTTAGTTGTAAGAAAAGCACAATCTGAGGAAAATTGTTTAATTTAAAAAAAGGACAATACAGCTAAATGTGATACAGTAAATAGCGATGAAATAAAACAATAGTAGATACGTTAAAAATAATCGACTCTTAAAATAAATATATTTAAATGTCAAATTGAATCAATTTTATTCTTTGAATTTACTTTTATATATAATATTTTTAACTCATTCTGGTACAATATTACTGTAGGTGGCTTACATGTGGCTCGCTGCGTCATTTTCAATACTGGGTATTAATACAAGTAATGCAATATTATTTTCTTAAAATTTTCGTGATTAATAATCACTATAGAAAAATGAAAGTGTGACATAATCGAGCTTATATTTACTTTGTAATGTTTCAGTTTTATTCAGTCTTTTCAAGCCGTCAAAATCATAAAACAACACCAAGTTAAACATGTTGAAATTGTGATTTGTATAGTTTTCTAAGATGAAACATAAAATTAAGTGTAAAGACTAATTTCAAATATAATTTAAGAATGAGAAATTTGCACGATTGTTGTGATTATTTTGTCTCTAAAAGTTTTCATAAGATTTATTTGGGTGTTGTTTCCTAAGTTTTCTTTAATTTTAGCCATTTTTCTTAACAATGATTTTGGCAGTGTAAAAAGGACTGCTATCAGTCGACGTGCTAATGAGAAAAATATTGGAACATTACTAAATTAAATATTAGTTAGATTTATTCACTTTTTTATTTTGTTGATAGTTTGATTAATTAATGTTACCTATTTATATTTAATGAAGTATACTACCTACTTCAACTTTTTATTTCTTCAATGTTGTAACAGTGGATTGTGGAAAATATGCTTTTATCAAAAACTGCCTTATTCTCTGACATAATAGTTATTTGTATTACCAGGCCAGAAAGTATACGAAGGCGCAGCGTGACTGCGTTTCTGGACGTGTGTTAGGCCCGGTTTACATTATACTGAATTTAGTATGAAATTTGTATTAAATTTTATTTTGAATTAGAAAGGAAATTTATTTACATGTCATACATAAAAAAAATTATATCAAATATTTCGAAGTTAATGAATATGCCTGTTTGATATTTAAAGTGAAAAATTTAGAATCAAAAAAATTATAAATAGATATAAGAAGTGTTGCTATTGTGTATATCTTGTTTGAATGCAACTATGATGGCTAGTCTCGTAAAATATGGTGTAAAAATTGAAAAAATAGGCCAAAATAAGGAAAGAAGCATTCTAAATTTATTAAATTCCGAATTATAAAAACTGACCATTCGTTGTCAATTTTTTTATTTAGATTCCTTTGTCAATAGACGAATGGCTAAACATCTCTCATTCTTTATGTAGTTTTGACGGACCTGGGTAAACCCCGGATCTGATAGATTCTGCTTCCTTTCTAATCATAAAGGCACAAATAGACTGGTAATACTTTGAATTTTCAAATGGTGATTTGGTGATTATAGGCTTATCTAGGTAAATGTTCTACTATAGAAACTTAAGATAGATATAGATGGAATTGCAGAGCAAAATGTTAAAACCTTAAGGAAAGTGCAATGACTAAGTGGCAATAGATTAGAATAGATAGCAAATTTTGTAAGACAATTTAGGGATGAATATAGAAGTTATTTTAATTCTCTGACTGAAATGGTTGAATGACAGGAAAACTTAATTCTGGCTCATAATTTATAAACACATTTAATTCCAAAGCTTAAATATAATTCTAGAAATAAAATCCAATTTTTTATATGTACCTATCTATTTTTTTATAGATTATAAAATTTTTATGTTTAACAAAATGTTATGTTAAATAGTAAGTCAATTTTGTCTTTGTCGGGGTTAGTAAAGTTATAAAGATTCAATTGACAATTCAACCTGTTAATGTGTTTTACTAAATAAAATTTAAACACCGCGCGCGCACATTTCATTTGTTAAATTAATGAGAAAATAGAACAGGTTCTAAATAATTAGCACAAAACTTCGGACGAAATTTACAAATAACTTTTTGTGAATTCTTTGAAATATTTAATGGCAAATTTACATCAAAATTTCATACTAAATTCAATATAATGTAAAACCGGCCTTACACATTATATTTTAGGCCGATAAATTTTAGTTGTATTGAAAATAATAAAAAAAAAACATATTATATTATCTTGGTAATTGGCCGTTTCCGAGAACAATTCTTTTTCGGTAATTTTCTTGGTGGTTTGACATCTATTTATCAATAGTAAATACAATATAGACGCCACCTTATATTACTAAAAGGTTATGCAATAAATTATTTATTTAACCTTTCCCATGCGTTATTATTTAACCCATACTCTCAAGATTCCACTGTGACTCCTTATTCACGAATTCTTTAGAGATTGCGGCTATAGAATTATACCTAATAAGTCAACCTGTAATAGCGTTGATATACAGGGTGTGTAGAAAATCGCAAGCAACAGAGTGAAGTACTTTAGTTTTTCTGAAGATAAGTTTTTCGTAAATCACGCTTTTATCATTTCTTTGTTAACATATTTTAATTAAAAATACATATGCAAACATAGTATAATGCATGCCGTATTCAAGATAGCATTATAAATTGTCGAATTAAGTAATTGGAATTGTCAAATTGAATTGTTCCACTCTGCCTATTTATGTTGTGCGGTGTATTTCTATCGTTCGAAATAGTAATTAATTTGTTCCTTATTCATTTAGCATGGATTTTTTATTTATCGGTACGTTGATATGTACGTGGTATATGGTAAATTAAGACCAGGCAATGCAACAATATCTTACAGCAAATATCTGTCGTAAGTTGGACCAACGTCTTAGGAAACCAGGTTTGTTCATATCAAGTCATCAAAATACTGGAAGATCGCAAAAAAAAAATACACAGAAGATTTTGGACTCAGTAAACGGGAATCCCTCAATTAGAACTAGACAGCCAGCTGTTGCAATGAATATTCTAAGCCTCGAAACACGTATCACGTTGCTAAAGTTTAATTTTTTTTACAAAAAAATGATACTCTTCTCCGACTCAGTTTCTGCAACACGATTTAAATAGAATTTGTGATGATAATCGTTTTCGGAGACATAATCCTTGGGGCGATGAATGCATATTGGACCGAGAAAATCCGTACCAATTTCGTGAGCGTGGTCACCAGAAGGTTTTCTGTTAGCATTAATTTGGTTAGAACCAATAGTCTATTGTAGGAATCACCATACTAGCAAGAGCAATGAAAGGGGAATAATACTAGGAAAGGACTTGAGTTTCTGTCTACCAGACACCATCAGCGCTCCTCCGAGTGTATAAACCCGCTTTCATCGCTAATCATATATCAAGGATTACGTAGGTTATAATATTTAACATCGTTCTTTTTTCTGCGATTGTCACTAAACCATAATTTATATACGGTGGGCCGTTCGTTTTTTCGTAAACCACAGTTGCATGTCTACTAAACTTAACTTGCCTTTATAACGTATCTAGTGTTCGTTACAGATGAAATATCAGAACTGAAACTAAATAAATGTTATTAGTCCTTTGAAAAAACAAAAACCTGAATACATACAAACTTGGCAAAGTGAAAAATATTGAAATCTACAACGTAAGGATGGACGGTAGGTTCTATAACAAGCTCTAGTTGACAGATCATATATACATTCTAACAAAATAAAACTGCCAGGATACGACTCGGACTATTGGCTTCATGTACAGGCTCAGAGCTTGTTCTAGGAGTGTCCAAATACATCACCAGAGCAGGTGAAAAACACAAAGAACAATGAAATAAAACAATCAGGCAAATTCATGGAAAGACCTTTAAAGGGGCCATTAAAGAAGAAGGCTGAAGAACTGTTGCACCTTAGTAGGAACCGTTTTTGCACCGTAACAGGTCTCTAACAATATGCGCCTCGAATTTTATAGAAATATCTATTATAACATCCAGAAAATCGACATTTTATCATATATTTTACCTAAAGCAGTAATGCAACTAATGCTGTTTTAATTCGTATAATTTATATGAGAATAATACACCGTACTAAAAATATATTTATATTACATATATTATATTATTTCCTCATCTTTACTTCACTAATATAGCATACACTATTAGCAGTGCTGATTATAATAGATCCGTTCTTTAAAGGTTTCAACTGTATGGGCTTATTTTGGCTGGCAATTATTGTATACCCGTCAATAAATAAAATTGTACACATCTCTAAATACCCTCCGGATAGCGCCCACATACACTGCAGTTCTTATATCCATTCCTAAATCGTATTCTCCCATCAGATTGTTTAATTTCCTCCAGGATCTGCCGCTTATGAACGCCAGACCTTCGTACGTCAGACGCCTCTGCTCTATCAGAGCATTCTTTGCACTTATGTCTGGATGTGGTTCGATCTTTAAATTAAAGTCTTGTCTATTCAACGCCTCCTCAACCGATTTCAAGAAGAACATATCGGAATTCCGCTTGTATCTCAGCCTTATACTAGCTATTGGTTGCATGGTGTGTAGCCACTCCATGTACGAAACAGCGGACGCCCCGCAATTAGACAGAATATCTGGGATAATTAAGATGTTCTTGTTTAGTAAGTACCTGTCGGCGGCAGGTGTAATTGGACCGTTTGACGCTTCCACTATAACTTTAGCATTTAATGTTGGCGCTACGGAGTTGGTTATAACCTGCTCGCTGGCCGCTAATATTAAGATATCGCAGGGTTCTTCCAGTATATTTTTTTCGATGGGATAGCGTTGTGCGCCAGGGAATCCCACTATTGTGCCGGTAACTTTACGATATTTAACAATATTCGGACCGTTTATTCCATCCTTGTTGAAAATGCTCCCTCTAGTTGTCTGTATTCCAATCAATTTAGCTCCAACGCGGTTCAGATGTTGGATCAATTTAGTCCCGATATGGCCACAACCTTGCATCACGTAGGTCTTCCCTTTCCAGTTAGCTTCCAGGTTTATTCTCTCCATGTACCGTCGCGAAGTGACAAATTTATCCATACACATGAATACTCCATCGGCTGCGCCGGATTTGAATCCCTCCAATCCGCCCATTACTTTACTCTTTCCGGTAACACAAGTTTTGGCGTATATGTCGCCGTATCCGTAAGTTCTCATGTAAAAATCGGCCATCCATGTCATCTCCTTTTCTCTGGTTCCCTTTTCCGGAGCACAAATGTCGATACTGGGCGCCATGAAACCCTTCCGAACCGTTTCTACCAGGAACCTCTGCGTGATACTCTTCAATTCCTCGTCGCTGTAATTGTTAGGGTTTATCCGTAACCCGCCGCTAGATCCACCGAATGGAATTTTAGCGTAGGCGTTCGTGTAATGACTTAAAGTCGATAGGGCCATAATTTTGTCCCTCGTAACGTCCATACTGTATCTGATTGCGCCTCGTAGAGGGGTTCTACTGCATTTATAATGAGCTTTGTACCCGTACACCAGTTCGTGTGAACCGTCCTCTCTTCTGAAGGGAAAAGTTAGGTCTAGAATCGAGTCATGCATATCCAGAGCCGACATTATTTCCTTTACTTTTTGTTCCCGTTCCGCTTTTTTCAAGGTCTCTTGGTTGGGATTCATATTTTGGATCAGTTGCTTCTCCACTATAAGCCTAGCCTTATGGAAATTATATAGTACCATATCTATAAACTTAGGTTTTTCGTGTTCAGGAACGTACAGCAGATTGTAAGGTATTCTGCCTAAATCGGCGTAAGATCTTTCGCTTTTTATAAATTTTACCATTGGATTTCGCATGTTTTCTTTCCAAAGAGACCATTATGTGGGTAGGCCTTCACGATGCTCAACATTTCTTAGTTTATTTAACAAACACAAATCATTGCGAGTCGTACAGCTGCATTTTTTAAATAAATACGATAGAAATAAAATAGAAAACAAGGTTATACGTCAAAATGACTGAAGCTTGTCAAAAAATATTCAACAGGAAGTGGTGGCATTTTGACCGATACATAGCTTCACTTCGTTTCCTTTAAAACTATTTATTTTCATGGATTTTACTTATGTATAGAGATGCAGTTTACTTTAAATATGCGACATACTGCCATTACAGGTACCCTTGCATTCTTACTATCCAAACGTAAATAATATTGCACGAAGTGGGATTATGTAGAAACGATTTGATTTTCAGATTTGAAGTTTGGTGGTAGTAAGTTATACATACATCCCCATATTTTGAGTTTGTTTTGTGCAACTTGCGTTTGCCAGAGGCAGCTATTTTTTTTTGTTAAATTGGAATTTAGGTTTAGTTTCGTATCATTGCCAGAAAATTGGTTTACAAGTACAATACGGTGTATCATAAGTTTGCTTGTTCTAAAATGACAAAGGGAATTAAGCAGATACTTCAAGCGAATAGGGTAAATATTTCTAAAATTGTATAGATAACGCAATTGAAGAAAATCACAGTAACTGCTCAAACTTTTGTTCATTTACTTCTTGACAATATTTAAGGCCGCATGCTTCTGTTGATAGATTCTGCAGATATGCTAGATTTGTGATCGCAATTCTAATATTTTATCGTCTATTCAACGAGAATCGTTCAAACAGATTTCCAATCAGCACATCTAGAGTACCTTGGACAGTGCAAAGAGTTGATGAACTAAAACGTGCCAAAAATCTTCTAACTCTCGGAAGACCGAAAACAGCAAGCAACTGGA